>VZRJ01000264.1:602449-841392 GCA_013397565.1 Ptilonorhynchus violaceus | reverse complement strand
TTGTTGTTGTGGTGTGTGGGGGGGGGGGGGGGGGGTTGTGTGTCATTCTTTAAGTACTGGGTGCAGGTATGTGCAGAGAAGAACTGGTCCATGCTGAGGGCCACTAGTGTTTCCATAGATGGAGGTCACTGCACACACTGTTCTTGATGTCTCACCATTTTCACCCTATTTTTACTCATATTTCTCTGGATGATGAGTCACACTGAATCACAGAACCATTTAGGTTGGAAAGGACCTCCAAGATCATTGAGTCCAACCTATGACCGAACACCACCTTGTCAACTAGACCATGGCGCTGAGTGCCACATCCAGTCATTCCTTGAACACTTCCAGGAATAGTGACTTCACACCACCCTGGGCAGCCCATTCCAATGTTTAACAGCCCTTTCCATGAAGAAATTCTGCCTGATGGCCAATCTGAACCTCCCCTGGTGCAGCTTGAGGCCACTTTCTCTTGTCCTGTCTCTGATTGTCTGGGAAAAGAGCCTGACCATCACCTGGCTGAAATCTCCTTTCAGGGAGTTAAAGAGAGTAAGAAGGTCTCCCCTGAGCCTTTTTTTCTCCAGGCTAAACTACCCCAGCTCCCTCTGCTGCTCCTCATACGACTTACTCCCCAGACCATTCACTAGCTCCATTGCTCTTCACTGGACACTCTCCAGCATCTCAATGTACTTCCTGAAGTGAGGGATCCAGAACTGGACCCAGTACTCGAAGTTCAGCCTCGAGTCATTCAGGAGATGCTGGCTTTTGTGCCAGTTTAAGAAGCTCCCATGTCCCACATTACTCCAAGTCTTCATTTCTCATTCCCGCCCCATCCCACTTTGCTGCCCCCTTTAAATAAAAATTACAAGCAACTTGGTGAATGGTATCTTCTTGAACTAGTTTCATCAGAAGAAAGGGCAGAAATGAGGTGAGCAGGCCTCTTGTAGGGCAGAAGTTTGTTTGGCATTAAGAAAATCCACAATAAACAATAACAAAGACAATGGAAATTGCAAAGGCTGCAAAACTAAAAAAATGTATGTCTGTTTTCCTGTTTATCTTTTTTTCTCCCCCACCAAATTTTAACAGGAGTACTGTCCATCCAGTGTCCAGCACATGCCTTAAATTTCCAAAATAGATGAAGTTTTCGAACTGTTTGATATTACAGATAATGCAGCATGTCTGAGTTGAATACAAGACTTCCATTTTGCCTGGTGAACTCTAAAGCCTGGTCTTGCATCACAGGAGCTCTTCTGTCAAGGACTGTGGCCCATGTATATTACATACACATATATTTATGTTTGAAGTGCTACACTTTTTTCATACTGACATGTTCATTGAGCTGTTTCACTCTGTTATGCTAGTTTGAAAGGGAAATTTCAGAGAGAAGGTGGAATGTGCTGTAGTTTAAGAAAAGTCACACATTTGCCTATTAATATTGATATATAAAGTTTGCTTTAACAACTGTGACCGGTTTGGCCAGTTGTAATGGTTTAATATTTTGTGGAGATATTTACATGCCACTCATACAAGCAGTTTTTGTTTAGGTTTTTTTTTTTCCACTCAGGGAGAGAGATGAGCACTCTCTTACAGTTCAGGTTAAGAAAACATGCCCTTTGAAGGGACTGCCCTGCATGTCAGTGGTAGCAAATGCTTCCACACCTTCTGTGCACTACTGCTTTACTCAGCACACTGCCTCTGGGTGGATAGCCAAGGCAAAAGCCATTCTCTTATTCTGGGTCAGAAGGGGGAGCAGGCCTGGTGCTCTCTCTTGCTTGCAGGGTGTGCAGATCTGCTTGACCACATTCTATATAAATGTACTACTGCTATGGGAGATTCTCCTCAGCTGCTGAGAAAACGCAGCAGGGTTGGGGGACACAATCGTATCACAGTAATATGGCAAGGAGATTCACATCACTTACCTTCTGGCACATGGGGCTGGAAATAAATGAGAGGGAAATTACATTTCTAGTATTTTAATTTAAAAGGAAATCAATCACTTTGGTCGTCATGTCAGTAAATGCAAAGGAATGAGATCTTTCCCTACCTAGGAGGGCCAGCCATATTCAACATAAAGACTGTTTTGAGCAGGGCAAAAGCAGAGTAGCAGGCCCTTAATCCCTCAGGTCATCACCAGGTAGGTGTCTGTGAGGTAGTTGGCTAGGAATGGCAATGCCTACATGCCCTGGAGAGCACTCTGGAGTACGGACCTACCATAAAAACACACTCATAGATCAGCTACTGCTGTCAACTCCCCTCATTTCCATGTGCAGGAGTCTGGGAACAGAGGTTTCTAAATAGGAAAGCTGGCACAAATTTAAGGCAGAAGGCAAAATGCAACAGCTGCTGTGAGGCTCTGTGATTCAGCAAGTCACTGGCTACAGACATATCATTTAAATAGGTAATTGGATATCTAATAAATATCTATGGTGAAACTGATTTCCTTCTGTAGATAGCTTTCTACAAGCTAACGGCTGTTAAGGAATCATGTTTTCTTAACATTTTGTTTAATTTTAAATGGTCTTATATTGAGTCCATTTATGCCACTGCTTTTATGGATCATCAGCAAGACCATGAAAATATATATTATATGAGTAATTTCCATATATTTTGACTGAAAACCACTTTTGTGTTTTCTGTTCACTTCTATTTGATCAGACAATCAGATTAAATTGAATGTCTTATTTGCTTAATATTATTTATAGAAGATCTTGTTAACTTGACCATAGAGATTTAGCAAGGCCATTCTTCTCTGAAGAACTTATTTCCCATTCTGCGCCCACTTGTGAATCCACAAACTGTCGTTGCAAGCACACCGGACTAGATCAAGTTTGAGTATTACACATGCCTATCCTAATTCCTAGAACAGAACAAAGGTCTTTAGGAAAGTAAATGGAGTTTCAATTTACCACCACACCTTTGCCTACCTCACTTGGGGCAGGGCACTCTAATTTGGTGCTGGGGTGTCCTGAACAGTCAGAACCACGTAGAGAGCTGTAAAAGCGAATTGGTTACTGTGATCTGATTACTCTGTGAGATAAAGTGTATTATAAAGGAGTATGAGTGTATCACCTCACCTTCCTTTTACCTGAAAAAACACCAGCTTGCTGACAGTCTGACATCATGCTATGAACTTTAGCATCATGCTATGTTCGTTACTATGTTCATCATGCTATAACTTTACTCTCTGTGTTTCTTGCACAAACAATAGTGGAACCTTTGTTTGTTCCAACAGTGCACTAATACACTAAAATTAGGACTGTCTTCATTTAAACAATTGCACAATCTCTGTGCTGCTGTTCCTGCTAACCAGATCTCCTCCCAACAAATAATTGACTTAAAACAAGACATTGTGAACTTTCAGATTAGTATGCCAAAACCTCAAGTGATACATTTTGAGTGGCAGAATATGGAATTAATTGCTGGATCTTGATAAAAATGTGTAATTCAAAAGAACACTTGATAAAAGTTTGAAGTAAAGGGAGTTCATTATAAAAATTAAAAAATATTAAACATTTTTGTATTTTCATTGAAAATACCAGACAAAATGTAATAGGCTCTCATTCTGGAGATTCTGACAGACAAACACTTGTCACAATGTTTCTATCCTGCTTAGAGACCCGCCCCAAAGCCCTCTTGAAAATGCTGTGGGCTACACATGTGTTTCTACAGATGAAACAGTGCCAGGGACCATTCTTTGACAGAAATGTTTCACAATTTTTCAGTTCAAAGTAAATTGAAAGCTGTGTTGCAGCCCATCAGAATGAGATTTTCATACCATGAAACTGAAAAAAAAGACACTCATTTTCAGTGCTGTAGAATGTGATTGGCAGGCATGAAGGAGCACTGAGGGGTTAGGAAGTCTGCTGGGACTCCCCTGGTGGACCAAAACCTCAGCCTTGTCCATACTGTTCTTTAGAAATAACACTTGGCAAGTGTTACTCTATTACCTTGCCCAGAGATTTTCTCAAGGGAATGCTACTTGGCAGGGACATAAGTCATGCCGAGGAGCGTGTTAAAAATTAGTCAGCCTCCCACACTTGAATTTATTTTCTGGCCCTGATTTATTTGTAGAAATAGCCTCGTAAAACCTTATTCAAGCACTTAAGAAAAATGCGTCTTTTACTCTTGTTGCTGATATATTTCTGTATAGATAAGTGTATTTCCATTTATTTTACACATGCACACAACTTAAAAGTTAGCCAAGACAAGTGCAGACATTTTATCTGTTAAATCCTACAACAGAAATAAAGTAATACATTCTCTAATAATAAAAACTCTAATAAGAGAGAGAAATTTCAGAAGAGATCAGTAGCCAACTCTTGCAGATAGATCCTTTCATTTTCCTGTCTGGTACCTGGCAAAAGCAAAGAGGTTCTGAGGGTTGTCGTCAACTAAAACAAGATTCAAAGTAATGCTGCTATAAAGTATAATTCTGATATAATTGTATTTCTCTGAGAATTGATAGAAGATTTTGGTTGGCTCAGGTTTCTTTTCTTTGGAAAAAAAAAAGTTTAATAAAAATCTTGTCATTAATCCTGGAAAACACATTCTTATCTGGCATCTGTGATAAGAGATGAGGTATTGTTCAGTAAGAATTAGAATGCAGAACTAACTCTTCTTTGCAATCATTCATTATTTTATTCTTTTAATCCTTTTGAATGGATACTGCATTTTGAGTTCCTTTAGAATTGGTTTTCTTTGATTTTGAATCAGGGAGACTCTTCTCTTTATATGTAAAAAGACAAAGCTATTTTTATGAAGTCTGTTGTTTCTAGCTAGAGAAGAATTGGGAGGAGAGACATTCAATTTTACTGTTTATATGATAGCAGTAACAACAGAAGTTTACTTCTGTACAGAATTCAGCATCAATTCCTAGTAAAAAGTGAGAGCAACTAGCTATAACAACTATACAACCTTTGAAGAGTTCAGTGCTGGTGATTTACTACAATTAGTAAGACATACTGTGAAGTGAGCTCTATTTTAGCATGTACTTCTAGGAGAAAATGGAAATACTTTCATTATTAAATTTCTTCTTTCACAGAAATAACTTACTTACTGTATGTGGTAGTGCATTCCACACTGCCAAGGTTACATTTGCCAGTCCAGTTACTTCATTGTAGACCTTTGTTGTATTTGTTCTCTATTTCTGGTAAAAACAGTACTAGCAGGGTAATGGTTTCACATTTTGAGGTAATAGCTCGACCTAGTGATGAGAAAGAGCTGCTACAGTCATAGATTTTATAATAGTTTCTCAACCTTTTATAAACTGAAGACCATCTAATTTTCTTAAAAAAAAAATAAATTCTCATGCAGTATTCAATAATTGTTATTCTTCTTCCCCTCTTGTTCTTAACCGTATTTAGGAGAACATAAATGTGCCTTTTTACCACATTTTACTGAACACCTTTTTTGTCTTCCAGAAACAAATCAGAACATTAAATACACTTTAAAAGAGTAAAGCAGCACAACTGAGGGTGTCAAAATAACTGTATTAGAATTATGCCCATTTATTCCAGCTGAAAAAATATATTTCAGTGTATTTTAAAACTCAGTGATACATGTGCAAGCATGAATTTGCTGTTACAGCTTTATAACAGCCAACCATCTCTCTTACAGCTGAATTTAGCTGTATTCTAGGTGAAAAGAAATCTTGTTTGTATTAAACAAAACATCTATTGAACAGGGCAAAATTTCACAATGGGTGAATTACAATGAAAAAGTGAACTGAAGACTGTAATTTGCAGTTAATCCTGCTGTATTGACTACAAGAGTTAGTTTAAATGCTAATTCAGCTGACACCTAATCTTTACTACTATATGAAAAAGAACCAGAATTTAAATTAGTTCTACCATTATGGTTCTAAAAACTCTAGAGAATTATGCTGCTTTATGTTGCAGAGTCAATATCAGACAGCTAATTTTTCTTTCTTATTCTGCAAGTGGTTAAAAAAAGCATATATATATATATATATATACATAGTGCTTTGGTTTTGTGGTTTGTTCCTCTCTCCCCCTCCCCAGGAAGAGAATAAATTAGATTTGATTCCTTCTCATTAGCCAAGACCACTATTGAGTTAAAGTCAGCAATGTTTCATTCCTCTGTGGTCCTGGGCATGGACAATAGAGCCATTGGTGTGCCATATGCCATGCCTGCCATGTGCACTGTATGGCCAACAGCTCTTTCAACAACCCTTTCTTGTCTGTGCTAAGAAACACAGGGGATGATGGAAGGGCTGGGATGTTTAAAAAGGGATGCGGCAGCAGTGAAAAACTCTTAGTCTTTTGTGCAGGCAATAACAAATCACATTACTTTGTGTTCTCCCTTGCTCCTGCACTAGGCACGCCTTCCTAGTACTTTACTGAAGTCCTGAATGCCTGGGCTCTAGAAAAGATTTTCTTTCAACACTCAGCAGTACTGTGACCTCTAACTCCAAGGTTAGAGCAAGTCTTATTTGTTTTGAAGCTTAACATAATTAAGGAGAAAGAAAAGAAAAAGGATTAAATAAGAGAGGCTAGCAATAGGAACTCCCAGTGGGAGACAACTACTTTTTATAGTATGAGAAAAAAGGTTTTGTCTGGAAGAGAGACAAGTAGACTGTATGTCCTTTAAATGTCTTCAAAAGGAAAAGAACAAACAAGAAAAAAAGGAAAAATAAATATATCCAAAATTATAGGAACAAACAGCTCTGTTAGGTCAATAAGTTATTTAAAAGCTGCAAGCTCACCGTCATGTGATACAGTCCCACTGGGCAGAAGCCAGACTAAATGACACAAACTGGAGCCTATCTTACTTCAAGCTACAGATCTTCAAACAGCTTTTGAATTTGACAGTTTCTTTTTTCATTTTTTTTCCTCTACTCAGATACAGAAATTAAAGTATGGTTCTGCCTGAGATTTTGAGTACAAGCACTCAGAATTTAAAAGCACATAGTGTTACTATCTCCTAGGGAAGGAAAACCAATATAGGCCTTTGCTTTCTGCATATGCATATTGCTGACATACAAATACACATTTCAGATGTCAGATGTGTTAGCACAACACTACAACTACTGCCTGGTGAATGTACATGTATCCAACAAGCCTCTATATTTGAAAGAGCCAGGGTATGAGATACGTTATTTATGTCAACTCATGTGACTGGGGAGGAGGAACTGATTTCCACCTTTCCCTGAGTCCTGCCCACCACTGATCTGTCTCAGTATAATGGGCTACCAATGTCACCATGGTATAAGGATCTTTCTGTGTGGCTCCATTACGAGAAACAACCTTCTGCTTTCAAGCTAAGTCCCTGTCCTAGAAAACATTCAGTCACTGAATGCTGAGAAAAGGATAGTTTGAGGCATCTGGAAACTTGGAATTGCCTATTCCAACATCTCCATTACTACACAAATTAGGAGAAGGAAAAGACAAGTCTTGCTATTACAATTCAGGATGTGTTGAAGGCCAGATGGAGAGTAGTTGGTCCAAGTAGGTGGTCCAAGCTAAAAATGGATACTGGTTGCAAAGGGAGTCTGAAAGTATAGATACGATACATCCTTTTCCTTCCCACAGGCAAAATCTTCAGTTTTACAAAACCAGAAATTATTTCAGCTTTATCTTTATTATCCCTCAACTTGTTGGTGATGAAGCATCTTAAACAGTCCATGACTATGTAGGTGGTGTGGTAGGGTGCAGAATGCCCGTGCTCCGCTACATTTCAGTGCAAAGGGCTGGTGCAAGGCTGCACTGAGACACACATTAGAATTTCTGGTGGTTTATAGATGACCATCATAATGACCTGGCCCATGAATCCACTTGCGCAACCTTCACCATCAACAAATTCTGTTCAATTCCTGCCTGAGAAACTGTAGAGAATGTGCACTGGATGCTGGCAGAAAAGGGAAAGTCTTTCTCTAATATTTGAATCTTGCCATTGTTTTCCACTTCAGACCTTGTTTGCTTACACAGCTCCAGTGAGAGCAAAGGATGGGAGCAGAGAGCTGGGAGAGCCACCATCACAAAAACAGCTGAAATGTGTTCTCATGCAAAAAGCCCTCTCATGAGGACTGTCTTCAGGAGGCTACTCCCTATAAAACCCCCAGGTACTATAGGTTGTTACCTTGTTAGTCCTTGTTGTGAAAGCCAAAGACCTTCACTGTATGCCTTTGTTAATCACAGCCTCCAACATCTCCCCTTCCCCTCAATTTTGTCTCCTCTCCAAACAGATTTCATTAATCTCACAGAATTTACATATTTCCAGTCTTCCAGGCATGCTGGTGGCACGACATCCAACAGATGCAGTAAAAGTGTCATCTTTAATGGGACAAAATGAGGAGCACAGGCTTAATTTATGAGCAATGTTCAACTGAGAGCCAAGCTGACAATGACCAGTTCAGTGCAAGCCATGAGGCTGCACCAGTTTGTTCTCCATTGTATTCACTTAACTCTTAGCTTTGGGTTAACTGTTAACTTTAATCTTCCATTTACTCATTTATCTGGTGCCTTCAGAGAAACCTCTTAGCCTTTCATTTCAGCTGATTAGAAACAAAACTAATGCAAGCACTTCCTAATTAAATAATCAGGGACTTTGTTACAGAGGTATTCTGCCATTCTTAAATGGTTTTAATCTGTGGCCAGGTGGTTATTCTCAGGTACTAAACAAATATCATGAAGTAGAAAATCTCCTAGTGCTAATGGCATCCAATATTTACCCGGAAACCTGTTCCCTCAACCCAGATAGCATAATTTAAATTTCTTTCAACAAAAATGGAAGTAAAAACCAGCTTTAAAGGAGTAAAGTGGAGAAGACAGTACTTTGGAGAAACTATTGCACATGGTAATGTCTGCAGGAATGAGAAAACTGAGAGAGAAAATGTGACTTGAGAAGAACACAGGTGAGACGAAGTGCTGTCTGTGGATATGCTGAAAGAAAAGATTGGATATTGAAAAGTGACACTTAATGTAAACAGACTGTAATGGGCTACTTGACAATAACAGAGAAGAGGCCAGGGGCATATCAGTTTTTTCTTGTGCTTCTGTAACTATCAAACACTAACATTGCCAATATTAAAAAACAGATAGTGTGCAGTACTTCTGCCATTAGTCCCATATGTAACTGTTGTGGTGGCCCAGCCCACTCGTGGGCTGTGGCAATCTAATGCCCATCAGGTGCTCGCCCTCCAATGGACTGATGAGGGCGGATCTGTGGGCGGATCCAAGGGTGGCACCAAGGTTTGAGACCACATCCCCCCGGCTAGAAAGTTCTGAGTTACTCAACACCCCGTTGGCTCCCTGTTCTAACTCCCACCTCCATGTTAATCCCATTGGTTTAATATATCTTTCCACCCCCTTGGTTGTATCCTATTGGCTATTCCCCTTTTCTCCGCCCCTTTCCCTCCCATATAAAATCCCTGGACGCGGTCAGTTCTGTCTTTTCTCCCGGGACTCCTCAGAAAGATTAAAGCTTCTGGAACCCATCCAAAAGACCCCTCTCAATTCTTTGCTTCTGGGACGCTTGCAGACAACATCAAGCAAGTAGGGTGTGTGCCCTTTTACAAGGAGCCAGCACAGGCTTTCAATTGCCACAGCCCTGCAGAGAAGACAGTGTTTGGAGGATGCTGTGCTAGAAGGGCAAGGACAGCAGGAAGGATGCTGTGCATCCTCTTCTGAGGACACCCGTGGCCAGTGTCATGTAACATCATCAACTCCATTAAAATTGGGCATGAAACATGCCAGACACAGTAAAATGCAGCAGTTATCCCCAGTTTTTAGAAGTGGTAGTAAAGGGGAGGATAAATATCTGGCTGTTACCCAGTGTGCCCTAAGGATACAGACATTAATGAGGACTTGTGTGGTTCTGCTCTTCCCTGGCTGTGGCTGTCCAGCCTTACCAAGCCATTTTCTGCAAGTCACTTCTCACTCTCTCTGCTTCAGTTTCTCCATGAAGATTCTTATTTACCCAAATGGTTTGTGACTTACTGTCAGAAAGCACTGTATGAGATGTAGTTATGACCCATGAATTGCTCATCAATGAAAATGCCCAGACAACAACTTAAGCCTAAGCAGACCCATCCAAAAATCACTTCTGCATGGAGAAGTACAGATATAAAGAAAAGCTGTTTACAAAAGTCTCTGACAAACAAACCCCCCCAAACAACCTAGGCTAGTACAAGGCTTGTCAATTATTTATTGTAGCTTTCCAAAATGCAGAATGACATTAAGATCTCTGGGGAAAAAAGTGAAATATAAGGTGTTCCTCAGCACAACCATTCCTCCTCCGTGAGTGGTGACTCCACGTGCCATTGCACAGTTTCACACCCTGCTCTCCCAGACAGTGCACAGCCCTGGGAACTGCACACATGGCATTTGCAGGCTGCCAGCATTCAGGTGAAGCTGTGCTGAATAGAAACATCCTACACTTATTCCTGATCAGCACCAGTCTCCTTCTCATGCACAGGATGCTTCAGCACAATTTTCTTTCTGAAGCCTAAAAATACCCTTTTAATGGCTTCTTCAAGGTCATTTTAAAATTCTGCACACAGACCACACTTACTGCTGACAATCTGCATGACCTGAAGAACTTTATGCACAGCAGTGCAGTTTTACACTAAGTCCCCTAAAGCTAGCTATGAAAGCATACTGCGTGCAAATTACTAATGACTCTCAAAGTATTAATGAAGAATCAGGCTTTATGTTTAGGACTTCACATCCTAATCTTCAGAGTTGAATTTAATTTACTTTTGCACTCTCAGGCAAATAGGTAAAACTGTCCAATAACGAAGTTCAAGTAAGCACCAAAATCCTATTTCACCCATCGTGTCTATGACTCAGAACTTAATTTTGCACAGCAAAATCATACATCCTCGGCAAACGCTTGCAAGAGCGTGAGCTTCGCATGTGCTCGCCTCTCCCGATCCAAATAAAGCAGCTTGAAGGTAATACAGGCGCCCGAGCTTTTCTCACCGGACACCACCCAAGGCGCGTCTCGGAGCAGACCTGCAGGGACAGGATTTCTGACGGCTGCGAGTCACCCCACTGAGAGCCCAGCAGTACCCAGAGCACCTAGCAGTGCCCGCCGGTGCACGCTTCCCTTTCCTGCGGCCGAGGGAGGTGCCGGAGCCGCCACTGCTCGGCCTGCGGGCTCCTTCCTGCCCGGCCGCGGAGCAGGGCCGCGGTGCGCCTGCAGATGCAGATGGAGATGGAGATAACGATGGGGGTACGGGTATGGGCCCAGGTCGTGCTTCCCCGCCGTCTCGCCGGCGGGCAGGGCAGGGCGGGGAAGCGCATGATGAAACTTCGCGGCGTGTTTCAACAGCAGCTGGCGGCGGGGGCGGAGCCGCGGCGGGGGGGAGCCGCCCNTGCCGGGCTTCTGGGGGAGCTGCCGCGGTTCTCGGCCTCCTGCTGCCGGCTGGCGAGGGGGCGGGGGGCCCGGCATGCGCGGCAGCCGCCGGGGGAAAGGGCGGCCGTGTGGAGGGGCCCGGAGAGAGCGGGTGTGCGCAGAGGGAACCTGCCCTGGGTGCCCGCGGTCGTCCGGAGAGCGTGGGTTACCAGGAGGATGCTCCCGATGGTGGGGAAGCTCAGCTCCATGTGCTGAGGCTGAGGTCCGCAGCGCCATCGCTTGTTCAGATGGGAAAGGTGTGGAGAGTGAGCAGTGTTGTTGCTGTGCCGTGCTCCCCTTGGCACGCCTTTTGCATCCCGTGTCCCTGGAACTGTGGGCTTTGTGGCTCCCTGATCTTTAACCTTAATGGCCGCTTTGGGCTGATGTGTCCAGCGACATCACTTGATCTGGAGGTCCCCAGCTTCAGCCCACCTGCACTGTTAGTTAGGGCTGGGGTTCAGAGAGCTGCAAGGCCTGTGTGTATCCCCAGGGACACCGGGGCTGCAAAGGCGTGCTAGGGGGAGCATGGCACAGCAACAGCATTACTCCCTCCACAGCTTTGCTATCTGGGCCTGCCACGCTGCTGCTGGAGAACTCATGTCTAAACCTATCCTCATTTGGTTTGAAACAGTTCCCCCTTGTCCTGTCACTACAGGTCTTGCTAAAGAACCTCCCTGTTTGTTATAAACTCCCTTTGTATGTGAAGACAACAGAGTGAAAGGATGGTTAGTGTTTCTGCTCAAATGATGTTACTTCAACAGTTCATACTCTATGCCCAGTGATGATTTGTTCTGTTGGTGCTCCTTTAAAAAAATTGTAGATGGCCTTGCTGTATCTAAAGGTAAAACTTAAACCTAATTTCTTGCTGTCCAAAATTTGCTTATCATATTTTGAGCAAGCTAAGTTTTACTTCATGTTGGTAAAGTCTGCTATTCTCTTGATGAGGCCTTTTGACAGTTAAGTGATTAATAGCCTATATCTGTTACCTGTGATTTTTAGGTGTGTGGTGGGTTGACACTGGCTGGGTGCCAGGTGCTCATCAAGGCACTCTATCACTCCCCTCTTCAATCCTCTATCATTCTCCCCTCCTTATGGGTTGAGATAAAGGCAGTTTTTGAAGCAAAAGTGAAGGTCATACGCAAGCAAAAGGAAAACCCGAAGATTTTATTCACTCATTCCCATCAGCAAGTGATGTCTGCCACATCCTGGGAAGCAGGGCTTCAGCACAAGTAGTGGTTGCTCCCCCTTTCTCCTCCTTTCCCTTAGATTTTTTTATCTGAGCAGACATCAGGGATGAAATATCCCTTTGGATGGTTTGGGTCAGCTGTCCTGGCTATGTTGCCTCCCCAGATCTTGCCTGCCCCCAGCCTTTGGGTGAGGAGGAAATGTTGGCGTGCACTAATGCTGTCTGAGCACTGTTCAGCAGTAGCCAAAACACTGGTGTGACACCAACACCTCTCCAGCTACCAACACAAAACATAGCACTATGAGGGCTGGTAAGGGGAAAATGAACTCCCTCTCAGCCAGACCCAATACAAAGTGTCAGCTCTTCCTCACAATGTTCATGTCTTTATTGAACAGGTTCTCCACTTGCAGGTGGAACAAGAGCCTCACAATGTGCGGTATCTGGGCCCTGTTTGGGAGCGATGAATGTCTTTCTGTGCAGTGTCTGAGTGCCATGAAGATAGCACACAGAGGTCCTGATGCATTTCGTTTCGAGAACGTCAATGGTTTCACCAACTGTTGCTTTGGTTTCCACCGCCTGGCAGTTGTTGATCAGTTGTACGGTATGCAGCCTATCCGGGTGAAGAAATTCCCGTATCTGTGGCTGTGTTACAATGGAGAAATCTACAATTTCAAACAGGTAAGTGTTGTATACATGATAAGGCATTTTTTAAAATTAATCTCTTTTTTTTTTAATTTCAATACTGCTGGATATTCAGAACATCTTTAAAATGTGTTGGACTAGAATATCAGAAAAAAATTTGAAAGTTAGCAAAGAACTAGTATTTAAAAGGAAGTAAATTGTCTTGATGAGCTGTGAATCTGGTGGCTTATTTAGCAACATACTTAGTCTTTAATACTGAAAAATCACTTTTTCATTGACAAGAAGGACAATAAATATTTGTGTCTTCAAGTTTGTTCAGTTTAAAGTTAAGACACATTCTTCATTATCTCTTGGGGAGGGGAATTCCAAGCCTCTTTCTCCCCTTCTTCCCTCTTCATAATACAAATGCTTTTAGATTGTCTTACACTTCAGTTGTTTTGGGTTGTAATTCCCCCAGGTTGTTGGGTATTGCATTTTTATTATTGCATATCAATCTAGGTGGGGTATGTCACTTAAAATATAGTAATGTATAGTATGCATGCTTATGTATTTATATAAAAGCAATAAGCATTAGGGAGACGTTTCCAGTACGCCACGAAAGTCCTTAGGTGTCTGCAGCAGAAGCCAGATTTTTGGCGGGGTTTTTTGAAAGCCACCTAAGTCTCTCAGGCACAAAACAAGTAGCAACTCTCTTTAACTCCTGAAGTGTCTAAATGTCCCTGATGGATGTGATGCTGCTGTTAAACATTGTCAGTCTCTGTGCTGAGCTGTCCGTGCTGCCTGTGTTACTTGGAAAGATGATTCAGATCATCGGAATTTGATGTATAAAGCAGCTTAAAACTGTGTCTGATTCTGAATCATGCTGAGTGAATGTGTAAAATGTATCACATACTATGTGCGGTAGTATCAGAAACGTATGAATAATCTGAGGTGTTACAGCATTTCTAACATCACATTTTTAAAGTGAAGTCAGGCTGCTGTCATTCACGTCAGTGACATTGGTAACGTCATTGGGAATTTGACTGAATAGGCAGGAGATTTTATGTTTTTTTCCAGTCTTCAGGTATCTGGCTGTTTGAAAGGTAAGAGTTTGCCCTGCAGTACATGTGAAATGTATTGTACCAACAGTCCCTAATTCTTGCAGTGTTTTGCATTGTGGTTTTTCTGCTGTTGAAAGCAGTAAGAATTACTCTCAATCATGCTACGCACAATCCTAAGGGGACTCTTAATTATGCAAAACTTGCATTGCCGTCTATAGGAATTTGGTTGTTGTCACTACATTATGTACCCTCTTTCTTTATAATGAGACTTTTCTTTCAACCTTGTGGCTGAAGCCTATCTAGGAAAGGATCACTGGCGAAACAGGTGCCTTGTTTAGGGCAATGACTTACTTAGATCAAATTGAGTAAATATTAAAATAAGATTGCCCCATAAGTAACAATTAAAACCAAAGAACTTAAAATGTTTAAGCATTGGTTTTGGGAGGTTTCTTGGCTTGTTAGTGTTTTATTGAAACCCTGTCTTTCCCTCTGTTTTGTGTGTATTGAAAGGACTTTAAGAGTAGCACCAAAAGAACATGAAGAATATTTGGTCTGACTTAAGTCTGACAGCTAATTTCTTCCTCCCCCACTTCATATGCACAGGCAGAGTGAAAAGGCTAGTTTGATGAATGGAGGAAGATCAGGCACAAGGAAATTCTCTGTGGATGAAAAAATGCTGAGGAATTGCAATGACTGTATAAGTAAACCAAAGTTTATTTCCGAAGTAGTTTACTCTGCAGAGATGTTGTACATGTCTGTGTGTTTTGAGTTGTTTATTTTTTTAGACAGCAGCTGGCTAGTGCTTCTGAAGACCAGGGTCATGGGTTTGCAGTTTGACATCCTCAGATAGAAGTGTATCCTGGAAAACTTGCTGTAATGTGAATTGCTTAGGACTGCAGTGTCAGTCTCATTGCCTAAGAGATGATCCTGGGTAATATTTTTGTAGTGGGTTGACCCTGACGGGATGCCAGCCACCCACCAAAGCTGCTGTATCACTTCCCTCCACAAGTAGACAGGGGAGAGAAAATACAACTAGAGGTTCATGACTTGAGTGAAGGACTGCAGGAGATCACTCACCAAATACTGTCATGGGCAAAACAGACTGAACTTGGGGAAATTTATTACCAACAAAATCAGAGCAGGATAATGAGAAGTAAAATAAGTCTTAAAAAGAGAAACCTTCGCTCCACCCCTTCCTCCTACCCGAGCTCTACCTCCTCCCCCCAGCAGGGAAACAGGAGATGGGGTTTATGGTCAAAACACATGATGTTCCTGCCACTGCTGAAGGAGACTTCTTCCCCTGCTCCAGCATGGGGTCCCTCCCACAGGAGACAGTACTCCACAAATTTTTCCAGCATGAGTCTGTCCCACAGCAACAGTTCTCCACAGACTACTCCAGTGTGGGTCACTCTTCTGTGGGGTGCAGTCCTTCAGGCACAGGCTGCTCAGTGTGGGTCCCTCACAGGGTCACAAGTCCTACTGGGAAACCTGGTCCAGCGTGGACTCCTCTCTCCACAGGTTTGCAGGTCCCTGCCAGAAGCCTGTTCTAGCATGGGTCTCCCATGGGTTCACAGCCTCCTCTCAGGCATCTACCTGCTCCAGTGTGGGGCTCCTCCACAGTCTGCAAGGGGACCTCTGCATCCCTGTGGACCTCCGTGGGCTGCAGGGGCACAGCTGCTTCACCATGGTCTGCACCAGGGGCTGCACAGGAATCCCAGCTCTGGCACCTGGAGCACCTCCTGCCCCTCCTTCTCCACTGACCTTGGTGTCTGCAGGACTGTTTGTCTCACATATTCTCACCCCGCTCTTCTCTGGCTGCAATTACATCTGCACAATAACTTTTTTTTTCTTCTTGAATACATTGTCACAGAAGCATTACTGTAATTTCTGATTGGCTCAGCCTTGGCCAGCGATGGATCCATCCTGGAGCCACCTGGAATTGGCTGTTCCAGACATGGGGAAAGCTTCTGGCAGCTTCTCACAGAGCTCACCCTTGTAGCTCCCCAGCTGCCAAAGCCTGGGCCATGCAAACCCAATACAACTTTGAACACAAAAATATAATTTCCTTCTTTGGCAGAAATATTTATATAACTTTTAAACTCTGATTTTACCTACAAAATTGTTCTTACTAAACCATTACTAAGCGGCCAATGTTTGCAAATGCTAATTTATGTTTTTCTTTATATTTTTTCTTAGCTGCAGAAGCAGTTTGGATTTGACTATCAAACATTAGTGGATGGTGAGGTTATCCTTCATCTTTACAACAGAGGAGGAATAGAACAAACAGCATCCATGCTAGATGGTGTATTTGCTTTCATCCTTCTGGACACTGCAAACAGAAAGGTGTTTCTGGCAAGAGATACCTATGGAGTCAGACCGCTGTTTAAGGTGCTGACTGATGATGGATTTTTGGGTGTCTGTTCTGAAGCAAAAGGTAAAACCAGCTGTGTTTAGTGCTCAGATAATCTTAGGTATTGCTGTTGGAGACAAACTTCTTTGTCAGGCTTCTCTTCCAAGTGTGAAGAGAAAATGAACTGTAAGTTCAGTAATATATGAACTATATTTAGTAGTACAAGATCTACACATCATTAAAACAAAAACATCCAAGATGTTTAATTGTCCTTAATATCTCTAAAATAACTTGCTTATTTAATTTTAGAATTCTTTGTGTTCTGGAATCATAGTAGTATTGAACTCAAGGTGTTTTATGTTAGGCTAAAGTAAAATATAGTCTATTTAGTTAGACTAGATTTATGCTACAATAAATTACATTAGACTTTGTTCCGAGTGTTACATAATGAACTGGGAAATAATGCCACAAGAGCTGCTAATCTGTAAAAGCCAGGAATTTTGAAACCCTACTGAAATTTACTACAGCACTGAAGAATTTTCCAGTATCACGCACTTTATTTGATAATGACTTTTTTTCTTTGAAATGACACATCCACTGCTCTCTTAATTACCTCTAGTCTTGCCACTATCATAAGCAAATCCAAACAGTGTCAAAAGGGAGTTTATTGCCTAAAATGCACTTTGGCTAAAATTAACTTTAATGATTACTTGTGTCTCTCCCAATTGTTATATATCTATTTTATTATCAGACTCCAGTGTAGGTTGACTCCTCTGATAGTAGAACTATGTTCTAATACTAAGAGCTGCACCATTTCTGCTTTTTGTGAAGGAATAAGGGAAGTGGATGTTTTGGAGATTGTGTCCTATAATCATCACAGTGAATTACTAGTCCCTCTCTAACAGCAATTCAGTATCTCTTTTGAGGACTTCCTCAAGGGGCATCTAGGTGACCAGCAGGTGCAAAATGTCCTCTTTCACAAGAGGAATGCAAATGAGGTTTGGCTGCAAGTCTGATGCTTGCCATTCAGTAGCAGTGGAGTAGATCAGTCTAGAACTGGTAAGTTTTGAAATCACTAAATATATGTCAATTAAGCAATCACTTCAATGATACTGTTTTATTACAAACCCCTTGTAAGCTTGACCACACTTAATTTTAAACACCAAATCAGTTAATAATTGTCATTCAAATTTTTCTAAGCATATTACCCCTTGACCTGAACATCATGTAGTCAGAAAAGTGCTCTTCCTAGTGCTCACAGAGATAAATTGCTACTTGCCATTTAGTAAAACTTGCTGGTTTGCTTTTTCTGCTATCTACCTCAGCTGGAGATGGCCAAAGCAGAATCATGCTCTAGCCAGGACTGACTGTGACTCAAAAGGATATTTTTAAATACCAGATTTAGGATCTGGAGAAAATATTTTTATGTAGTTTTAGTAGAGAGGTTGCTGAGTGAGGTATAACTTAACCATCCTAAGTCAAAAACTCTGACATTTTTCTTTTTTCTCATTTTATGTGTAGGACTTATCGACTTAAAGCATTCAACATCCTTATGTTCTAAAGTGGAACCATTTCTTCCGGGTCATTATGAAGTGTTGGATTTAAAGCCCTCTGGCAAGGTTGCATCAGTGGAATTAGTAAAGTTTCATAGCTGTAAAGATGAACCACTCCACATCACGTGTGATACAGTGGAAGCTCTGCCTTCAGGTAGTATAGCAAAGATTTTGCTACTTACTCTGATTTAAAAGTGAAAAAATCATAATCTTGGAATATAAAATTTGCATTGATTGGTTTAAAAAAGTACCATTTAAGAAAAAAAACAACCTGGAAGAACCTTTAAAATGTAGGGACTTTAGAATTGGTTTTGTAGACAGTCATGTCCAAAGGTGGACTTGAGTGTCCTCGTTATCAAAGGAGATTCAGACAAATGTCTTTGTTTCCTAATTAGCATCATCCAGCGAAGTCTAAGTAACATTTTGTGGACATTTTTACCCTTCTCTTATCTCTTTTGAGCAGGTTTTGACCTTGAAACGGTGAAAAGCAACATCCGTATTCTATTTGAAAATGCTGTTAGAAAACGTTTGATGGCTCACAGAAGGATTGGTTGCCTTCTGTCGGGTAAGTAGCAAGAACCACAATAATTCTGTAACTTCTCTCTCTTTTCCTCTAGTAGTTAGAGGAAAGAATATTGGCTCTTCTGCTGTGATACGCCTGAAGTGATCTGAATCTTTGTTCGCTTTTTAGAACAGGCAACAGAGAACTTGTTAGTTTGGAATAGTGTTTGACAAGTATCTTGAAGGTCTGATGCTTTTAAAGTTTACTCTGTGCTGGGGTCTTGGCTTATTGAGAAGCTGACCATTTTTAAATGAGACAAATAAATATAACATTCCTATTGAAAACCATGCAATATATTCTAAAATACATGAGATTTCTGCTTTTGTTGGTGTCTAAAAGGAAAATGTAATTATTACATTCTCTTTGTGCAGATTGAGCCTAGAAGAAAGCCTTGGCTTTCAAAAAGCAGGAGGAAGTAAAATTCTTACTTGTCACCTTTGCTTTAGTCTCCATCCTACACTTCCTTGATGTACCAAATTACAGGAGACCATCTGGATCAAAATTATTTGCTACACTCTTTTGCAGATAAGGCAATAGCTTGTGGTACAGGAAGTTGTTCACTGTCTTAGGTGATCAGTGTTGTGATGTGATGGTTCAGTGTTACAGAGGTAAGGCTCTGTAGCCTTGGCACTGACACCTTATTTCCTGTGTTTGTGTAGCACTTTGTACTTGTGCTTACAGTTCTGGTATGCTTTTCATGCATTCATTGAGCAACAGTAATAACACTCATTTGTCATGAACCCTATTAAATGTGCATCTGAATGAGAGAGAACTGACCAGGAGATACTGATGTCATTACTATGACATCATAAAAAGTAGGAAGAAGGTAAATTAAACATGAAGATACCTAGAGCTGAAAGATCCCAGTTTCAGTAAAAAAGCTTATTTAAACCTCAAATTTCAGTTATCAAATTAGAAGGCAGTCAGCAGCTCCTCAGATGCACATGCAGGAAGTCTTAGTAGCAAAACTAAGTGCCCATGCTGGTATAAACAGTACCAGAGTACCTCAGTGCTTCACAATTTTGAGTATGCTTGGACCGTCACGGTTAGAGAATTGCTTTTGTTTCCACTCACAGAGGGAGTTCTGCAACTTCATGATGGAGTTCGATTTTCCTGATTCTGCATCCTAAGCACTCTGTTTTCTGTGCTCTCCTTTTCTCAGAGACTGCATGTAATTTCTACAGGAAATTTTTTTTATGGGGTAGCATGTCCACAAAGGAGATCAGGGTGGGAATTGATGCTTATACACTTAGCTGAAAAAACTTGCGCAGACTGTAGGAAACAAAGAGAAGAGGGTTTTGCCTCATACCTGTCAGAAGTACATCTGCAGGCAGATGGGCAAACAGGTACTGTGTTTTGCTCAATACTTTGAAGGGGAGCAGCAAGTAGAACTAGTCAAGGATTAGCAGAACTAGGTCATGATAATAAGAAAATGGATCCTTAGAATACATGTAGGCAGCTTATGCATCTCTTGGTTTTGTTTCTTGCTTGTTCTCCAAACTGTTTAAATCCTTTTACTGTCCTCTAGAAAGAAGAGGAGGAAAAAAAGAATGATTGGGGAAGAGTGGAACCCTTACAATAAGCATTCTATTCTTTTACTTAATTCTTTTTTATTGAGACAGCAAGCAAAAAAACTTCCATTGTCCTGTCAGTAGACTATCAAATGTGTAGGTGAGAAGATAGGGAGCAGTTCTCAAATGGAGAATAAATCCCATTTTAGCAGATTGGAGAAGGGTGTACCACTATTGCCTGTTGGTACAATGTGTTCAGTATACTTTCAGTGTATCTTAAAGGAGGAGTTCCACTGATGTTTCTGAGACCAAAAGTACTAACAACTGTTGTTGGGGAAGATGAAATGGGAAAACCTTATAAATATGATTGCCTGGCAAAAGGTGCTGAGAATATGGAAACTATAAGCGAAATTGAAATGAAAGCCAGCTTTGAGATACCAAGCCTTAGTTACTGAACAACTGGAAAACAATGGTATGGCCGCTGAAGGTAATCCCCCTTATGATTGAACAATACCCTCTGCTTGCAGACAGGTCCAAGGGTCAGAGCAGACCCTGCCAGCTTGGCAAAAGGGGTCCAAAGAGTAGTTTTAGGGTTTACAATGTAACACAGTATGGTAATGTAATGATTCTTATAGGCTGTATGTAAAAGCTATAGGATTTGTATCTTGTATTAGATTGGTTAATGGCAATTAGAATATTCAGCACAGAAGATGATTTATAGTATTGTAAATGAGAACCTCGCACTCTTGCACGCTTACTCTCTTGCACTCTTGCACTCTCTCTCTCTCTCGCTTCCCTTGCTTTTCTGCCCTGCCTCGAGCTGCGCTGGCAGCTCCAAGCAGGGTCCCTATACCCACGCCCTTTGCAATAAACCTCATGTTCTAAGACCAATCTCCAGAGATCTCTCGTCTCTAGCAGTCCCGACTGTCCTGACTGACAGCAGTTCCTACAGAAGTTTCCACAAACTGTTACTGAAGATGTTTCACTAAAGTTGCATCATTCTTTTATTAAGCAGAGTTAAATGTGCACTTGTATTCACACAGCTTAAAAACAAAGCCCGCTCATAAGATTCCAGTATCTAGATTCCTTAAGGGGGAAGCAACACATCATTCAAACACCTAATCAAATAATTTGTTTTGTTGGCAGGAGGCTTAGATTCCAGTTTGGTTGCAGCTGTTCTTCTGAAACTGATGAAAGAAGTCAACATCAATTATCCATTACAAACCTTTGCAATTGGAATGGAAAACAGTCCTGACTTACTGGCTGCCAGAAAGGTATCTTAAGCATTACTATCAGTTTGTTCAGAGCTACTGAATGCTAAGCAGTGTATATTAATGGTGCTAACTTCATGGTATGGCATTAATAGTAACACTGAATATTCATTTATTGCTGTGATGTAAATCAGTTTGCAGTAAATCATTCAGTACAACATTTGCTGCTTAATCTTACGAAAGAGGCAACTGAACCTGTTTTCTCTTGCATTTGGAAGACTTTCATGACAGAGCCTCCATTGCATTGTTGCCAAAAGGATGGTCTCAATTCTGACTTGTCTCAATTCTGCCTCTTGGTTTTAGGGTAGATCTCCATGATATGGTTCCTATACTAAGGCATTTGTATGTGTGTTAAGTATTGTAAGTTAATCATCAGTTTGCTGAATTAAGAGCTTTACACAAACTGTTTGACATCTGGGGTACTATCCAGGCTTCCAGGACTTTTGTGCTGTTTTTTCTCTTAAGGGCAGGAATCTGGAGTATTTAGAGCCTCTACATTCTGTTATGCTTTAGGCAAGCAATCATGATTGAACACCCTGAAAGAGTGTTGCAATCCTGATTGAACACTGTAATTAAGGAGACTTGTGTTCTCTCTGGTGAACGACCACTTCAAGTCAGAGGGCTCCTAAGTAGTGTCTTTTCTTGGCCTAATGTCGTTGTTCTCACTGAGCAGAAGGGAGCTGGTGCTTTCAGTCAATGTCTTTGCTGTAAACACAATGTATGTGTATAAAATGTTTTATTTGAAATACATTGTTGTGACCTTTTGCAAACAGGTGGCAGCACATATAGGCAGTGAACATCATGAAGTAATACTTAATACTGAAGAGGGGATTCAGGCAATAGAGGAGGTTATCTTCTCGTTGGAAACCTATGATATAACAACAATAAGAGCTTCGATTGGTAAGATTTTTTTAATGGCAATCTTTGGTTTATATCACCCAAGTAAAATTTTATGCAAAACTACATGTTCATCTACTAGATCCCTTAGCTGGCACAGAACTTGGGAACTGGACTTCAAAGTTCTTCTCCTCAGCCTTATCTGTGATACCACACTGAGGCAAAATCAGTTATTTCCAAGTCCCTGACTGCACAAAGCAACTGTCAAGAACTATTCCTGAAGCTTTGAGATAAAAACCCCAACAGTTAAATGAAGAAGAAACACTAGGTCTGCAGGTCTATGTTTTCTGCTCTGATAAGTATGAACCAATGGCTTATCTGAGGTACTGAATGTTATGATAGCAAACCAATTATAGTTACCCTTTCCTTGCATAATTTTAATACTAATGTGAAGTATTTATTATTGCCCTTTAGTAACACAGGTTCTTATAATGTATGTTTGCTTCTGAGACGAGAAGGTGGTCACCAGCAGCTTCTTACAAAGCATTGCCAGCCTGATAAGAGTGAAAATCCCAATTCATTGGGCCCTTTTGCATATTGCAAGCTACAGCATTTTACCCAGTTAATCTTGTGTCATCCTAAAATGTTGTAAAAGAGCCATGAAGCCAAATAGGCAACACATTTTTTCAAAGCTGAACTCCCTGTGCGGAATTTGGTCCATGAAGATGGAATTTAGCAATTAGAAATACTGAATGCATTTCTTTAAAAATTAAAGCCAACTTTTTATCTGTCATTTTTTTCTTTGTGATTTGCTGCTTAGTATAAGAAATAATTAACTAGATCCTTTTCATTAGATCTGTAGTCCTTTTTTTATAAAAGCATACTGGTCAGAAAGATGCATTGAGTGGAAGGCATAATTTTGTTTAATAAATAATTCTTTACAAAAAGATTTGAAAAGAGGGCTTCATCCACTTCAACCACAGTGGCAGAGAGTTAAACAGCAACTTTTGCTGGTAGTTTTCTCCAGGGATGGAAGGTTTGTTCAGCACTGTGCTGGATTTAATCATGGGCTTAATTTCAAATTAAGTCAAAACAACAACTCGATGTGTTCCCATGGGAATCCTCCAGCATTCCAGGATCACAGGTAGACACTTCTTTCTGCTATTTTGAGGGCCAAGTGTAAATATATGGTTTAGATGTATTTGCAGCATGCACTTAGTGTGGCTGTTGGTGGCTTTGAGTACCAATGAGATGCTACTTTACATCAGTTGTTTGCTACAGAAGAAAGTGGTGTAAGAGATAAATTTCTAAAATGCTAAATTTAAAACTACTAGCTGTGTATAACATCAGGTATGTAGATGTGCTTTAATAACTTTATACTTTTTTTTTCTTAAGGTATGTATCTTGTCTCCAAATATATTCGGAAAAAAACGGACAGCGTAGTCATTTTTTCAGGAGAAGGATCAGATGAGCTGACACAAGGATATATATATTTCCATAAGGTAAATGTATTCACTATACAGAATGCCCTTGAGCTGCCTGTTTTCCCTTTCAGCAGAACATCTCTGAGATTTCAAGGTGTGATGTTTGGGAGTTGTCACAACTCTATTGAGTTTTTCTTCTGGGGTGGCATTAAATCTGAGGATTTAGTCACCTAAAAAATAGCTTTCTTAATCTTCAACAATTCCTGAGACTGTTATTTCTTGTATGTAGTTTTTGCTAGTTCTGAGATCGCTTGGTGATCACTGCAATTCAAATGCAAGCAATGGTTCCCTCAGTGCAGCTGTGTTCCACCTGTGCGCTCCATGCTGTGTTTGGTTTCAGGCACCATCTCCTGAGGAAGCTGCAGAAGAGAGCGAGAGGCTTCTGAAGGAGCTCTACCTGTTTGATGTACTTCGTGCAGACAGAACTACTGCAGCACATGGGTAAAATGTAGTCCTTTGGATGCTGAGTACTCATGATAGCATAAGAAGGTCTTAAAAGTTCTGCTGCTGTTGAGGAAATGACAACAGTTAACTGTTGACTATTCGAATTACTAAGTGATTCAAAATGTTGTGATGCAGGACAATGTTATTCCTGCTGTCTAGGTCTAAGTTAATCTAAGATGGTCATCAGTCTTCTGAGTACTAGGAGCAAATGGGGTGCACCCCATATTCTGCTTGAGCTCTGTATCTTAATATAACATAAGACATGACTTATTTTAGCAGAACAGGCATCGCTAACTTTCCAGGTATGCACAGGCACTCACGAGCCCTGAGCTCTGAATGGGTGGGAAGCATGGTGTGTGAGAGCAGGCAAACTGGTCTTCAAAGGAATCATCAATTACATTTCTCTTCTAGACACTATGAGACAAACTTGCTATTGTGATTGCTACAGACAGCATTTTATGAAAGAAAGTTTTGGCAGATGAGCAAATAGAGGAGGAATAAAACTGAATCTAGTTGTGTCTCCTCACTGTACCTCTCAGTTAATTGCTTCTGCTCATAGTAGCTCTTGTTTCTGAGAGTAGCAGGAAAACACTGTGGAGGATTTATCTGCCAAGAGGAAGTTGTAGCCTGAAGGAATTTGAGCAACAGCAAAGCACACTGCAAAATTTAATCTGAGCTGTGACTCTAGGGCCCACTGTCTTGGCAACTGAAATATTTTTTGTCTGAGACTGTACTGGTCTTTACTGAAGCAGTGAATTAGAAATACAAATATTCAGAGTTAAGGAGGGAAGGCATTTGACTTTGGGGTCTTTGGAGGTTTAGACAAAGAGAAGTCTTGAATCTGGTGATCATCAGAACTAAAACAACATACCGAAAAGAGAAAAGTATGTGCATTGAGTCAGGTAGCTGACTGTAATAACAAGGTATTAGGATACAATCTGTGTAACTGATACCTTAAAGAATCTCCAAATTGAGCACTGTAGAAAATAATATTGTTTAACTAAACAGAAACATTTTACTAAAAGAAATGCTTTAATTAAACTGAGAATAATGTTGGAAAGCTGTCTATAGATAAGAAAAAGATGGTACCTTTGGCAAAGCGAACAATTTACCTATTGGGAAGCTTGTGTTCTATATTGATACTGCAACAAAATGACTTGCCCAGCTTTTTATAACTTTGTTTCTCTTTCCTATGTAAATGATAGACAAAGTGCGGGAGACCTGCCATTAGCTTCATAATTAGTTTTGTGCTGAAAATTTTGGCCATGTTTTCAAGGCTGTTTAATATCACACGCTGGCTGCTCTTTTATTTCTTTGGTCTTAGCTGCACAGCACTGCTAGGAAGAAAGAACCCTCATATTAGCAGACTAAAACAGAATTTAAGGGGTTCAGCTTTATGGAGAAAAAGGAGAGGAAATAAGAGTAGAGAGGAAAGGATGAAACTACCATTATCAGTTAGGAAAAAAAATAACTGTAAGGAAAGACTTGCAGTGCAAATCCTGTCAGTAAATGGAGAAACTGAGCCCTCAGTATTTGGTTGCTGAATTATGATGGCTTTCTTGTTTGTTTTTGTTTGGTTTTTTTCAGTAAGGTGGGTATTACCTGAAGTAGCAGAAGCTTATTATCAGAGTAGAAACTAAGAGACAGTGAAATTACTAGGATGCAGTATAACATCTTCTTTCACTTGTGAAGCTGGACAGCATAATGTCTCTTGAGGAAACACACTGAGAGGGCTTCTTTCTACAGAGGCAAAGTTACTGTAATTTTATTTGTTGGCTTCTGTGTCCTTAGAGGCTGTGGTATGCGAAAGCAGGAAGGCTTTGTGTGTGTGTGTCTGCCACTGGTATAGGAGAGAACTTGTGTGAATGCTGTAGAATCAGTCGTCAGTAGTTTAACACTGTCCACGTGGGCTCCTTTTTGTTGTTTCTTGAAAACACAAACAAATGTGGATTTCAGAAATGACAACCGAAGTCCTTGCTTGGCTCTATGATATATTTACAAATGCTGATGCAAATCCTAGTGAGTGACCTGGTAGTTCTCTGAGAGCAAGAGGATTTTTTTAAATGTGCTTTTGCATACATATTGCAATGGTTGTTGCAAATCCTATAGGATTGGAGTCTGTAAATTCAGGGCACTAGAAGCTGCCCGGCATATGGCAGCATAAATCATCAGAGTCTTTAATCTGTGCAGACCATACACTTAACTTTCCAAATTGGTGAATTAAATTCAGGTAGCTGTAAATATGCAAGTGAAATTTCTTCTAAGTAAAAGCAGAAAACTTGGTGTTTATGTAAAAGACAAGGAAAGCTTAGCTGCTGTGGAATTTGTAAGTAGATGACTTGTTGGATTAATTCAGTATCTTTTCTATTTATTCCCTGCTTAGCCTTGAACTGAGAGTCCCATTTTTGGATCATCGGTTTACTTCTTATTATTTGTCTCTACCAGCAGAACTGCGAATCCCAAAGGTATGTAAAACTAGGGTGTAAGCTTACACATTCACTACGTTTTCTAAGCATGACCAGATTGCAGAATTCAATATGAAGTCCTCTGCCCAAAGTCAAGCGTGTTCTTAAATATTTTGCTGAATTGTTGGGCTACTGGGGACCCTTTCCTGACCAAACCTTCTAAAAGGAAACCATTTCATAAGTGTTTAAATCCAGATCTTTGCACTACAGTTCCTGAGACTCACAACATTGTTTTCTGTTCTGCAAACAGAATGGAATTGAAAAATACCTTTTAAGATTGTCCTTTGAAGATTCCAATTTACTTCCCAAAGAAATTCTCTGGAGACCCAAAGAAGCTTTCAGTGATGGTATAGCATCAGTAAAGAAATCCTGGTTTTCCATTCTTCAGGATTATATTGATCAGCAGGTACCATACCACTTTTTTTTCTTTCTCTTAGGTGTATTAGATGTGGTTACCAAAGGGAGACAGCTTACATGCTTAGTTGAGAGAAATAATCTGGATATGACAGTTAACTTGATCTTCGTGGTGGAGGAGTAAGATAAACCTTAATTGGTGTTCTTCTAGATACCTGAGTTGGTTAAAGGTGCTTGTGATCCTAGTTACAAAGAAATGCTAGAGCCTGACAGAAATGACTGTGTAGGGAAATGAATATCATTTAAGTGTCTGGATTGCATATTAGATTATGTATTGACAAACACAATTTCTGGGTTACAGGCAAAGCAGCTGCTTCAGCTGAAGGCACTTGCATGAACTTGGCAGCTGAGTAACAACATAATGACTTTATAATGTACTTTCTTGTTTGCATCAGTCGGTTTTCAAAGCCATCCCTAGCTAAGCCTTTTTGCTTTTTAAAGCCTCTGCTTGCATTGTTAACCAGTGAAGACTTACAGCATTTTAACTCTGAACAAAGGATAATCCTCTCTGGAGTGCAGAGGTAGTTTAATCATGAAGAGGAAGGAATAACACCCTATTTACACCAGAGCTCTGTTACATGGAAATATGTATAGTGAAGCCTCTGGATGAGAGCTTGTCTGTCCTACCACCAACTCTTTGTTCCCTAATTTTCTTTCTCCATTTCCTTGGCAAGAATGTAGTTGGGTCAGGCAACAGTGTTGTGCTGCCTGTTCCGAGCCTGCATTGCTGTAGGAGGAGCAAATTTATTTCACAGACATAAAAAGTTAGACAGCATGTTGGCAGTGGAAGCTGCTCATTGAAATTGCCTCAACTGGTGCAACTATTCATCCTTCCTTTCTTAGCCAGCTTACCAACTGCAGGTGTCTTTGCCTCTGAATCCCGGGTCTTTTGTTGCTAAGAGCTCGCTTATGCAAACAGTGTCAATGGTTCTCCAAGCTACAAAAACAATCCAGGAAGCCACTTACATGGCAAAATGGCCGCTTTAAGTTTTTCCACTTGTTTCACAGCAAAGGAAAGGTAGGAAAGAAGTGTCTGTGAGCTTACTAACCAAGGTGGTTGTAACCCAGAGAAAAGGGCTTCACATGTCATGCAGAGAGAAATACCAACAACACTGGAAATACATTTACATATTCATAAAGATCAAGTGAGCCCCCGACAAAGGTTTGACTTGTCAAACCTCTGCCTCTAGAATACTTTCTTTTAAAACCCGTGGGTGTTTAATGATTGGTGAATCCTTATATGTCTTTAAACGTTAAAGATATTTGCAGCTTGAGTTTTGCTTATGTCTGTAGGTTGATGACCTTTTGCTGGAAAAGGCAGCGGAGAAATATCCTTTCAATCCTCCTAAAACGAAGGAAAGTTATTACTACCGCCAGATCTTTGAGAAGCACTACTCGGGGCGGAGCGGCTGGCTGCCCCACTACTGGATGCCAAGATGGGTTAAAGCTACTGATCCTTCTGCACGCACACTGAAACATTACAAGTCGGCTAGCCAAGAATAGACTGTTCAAATAATCCCCCAAATAGAAGTGCTGCAAGTGTTTTGTGTGCACTCTGCTTTAAGAAGACCAAACAAATTATGCAAACCTAAAGCTTAAATCGTCTTTAAGATGTACTTTGACAATGCTATTGGAAATGAGAGCTTTCTGTTGTTAGTGTACTATTAAAAGCTTAAGCTGCTGCACCAAAATTTTGTAATTTGTGGGAAAATACTTTATGGACAAGGAACTGCTTTGAGAGCTCTGTCCTTCTGTAACCTTGATTGTATTCATTTTCCTTGCAGTCATTTAATATATTTTAATGTGAGCTCTGTTTTGAGGACTTGAATCAGGCTGAGGGATGCAAACTGCTGCTGACACTCTGAGCAAAGGAGAGTTGGCCCCTAGCTGTTCAGTGATTTATGTTCCTGGCTGTGGAACTTGGATAGTCTCTGTATTATTCTATTCTGAATGTCTTTCTACACACTCCTGAAAACCTTGGTCTAGTTTTCAAAAAGTATTTAGATATTCATAGCTATGCAGAGATGCTTACTAGAGTTTATAACAGAGGTGGTGCTGGGTGTTAATTAAATGGATGGCAATCTTATTTGTTACTGTGAGGCCACCTGTTGGCTGTTCTGTAAATATACCATCAGTCTAAAGATATTGTGACTGTTATCAAAGAGCAGAATGGACAAGAGAAATCAAGTTATGTCTTTGTTTCTAACTCAAGGACTTCCATGTTTACATGTACTTATTATTCTTGAAAAAATAGAGTGTTAACTGGGTGAAGTGTATCAGTCTGATGGAAGTTGCATGACTAAGTATTTTAGCAAATTTTTCACTTATTGTAAGAGTTTTTCCATCTGTATGATGAAAAGGTAGACTCTGCTTCTGCTCAACTGTATGTGGCCAACTGTGTGAGTGAACCAAACCTGTTAACCATACATTCTGGTTGGACAAAGCATCACTGATGACAGTGGGATCAGATGCCTTGCTTGGAAAAATGGGGAAAAAGCTGCTTCAGAAATCACAAGAACTTCTAATACTCTACTGAAAAACACCTGAATTTTTACCCAAGACAACTTTTTATTAACTACTTAGTGATGGGGGCTACTTTTTTACAGGTAACTTAAGCATAAGAGTGGTCAAAAATATATATGCGTGCTGCAGATTGACTTGATTAGCATCATGCTCTTTATGAAGACAAGTCTGTTTTATTGTCCCTTTTGACTAGGAAACCAAAGCCATTTTTTATTTAAAAGATGAAATACAAGATGTTCTGATTTAAAACCTTCACAAAATGACTGTTTGTCTATTTGTTACTCCACCCTAATCCTGAATTTGGGTCTCTATCCCAGAAACTGTACTGAAACCTTTTGGTGGCACCACAGCGCTTGCAAACTGTCCATAATATGTTCCTGCAGCTTTTACTTTAGGGCCATGTACTTGTCTTTTTGGATTTCTTTAAAGCAGTAAAGCATATTTTGAGTTGAGAGAGGATTGTAGAGTATGCTGATTAGGTACTGATGTGTAAAGATAAGATTTACTACTCGCTCTAAACTTCCCAGGGCTGAAACAGCATTTGCCTGAAGTGAAAAAACATCCAACTACTCTGGATCATCTGCTAGCTGCAGACATGTTTGTAGTTTGTCACAGAAGGGAATGGGATGCAGATTCAGGGTGCAATGCTGTCTTGTCCAGTTTTGCTCTTTAGCTTTCTTCCTGCTGTGATGGTCTTTCTCACTCTGTTTCTTTTGGATAAAATTAAGCTGGACTGTTATGACAGCTTGAATAGGTTGGTTTGAGTATTGTGTCAGGTGGGAATGGGGAATTAAAGGCAGTGGTCCACCTGGATAAGGCGGTGATGAGTAGTTGCTTGGCTTTCAGGACTGATGAGGGCTGAGGAGAACCTATAGGGTTCCTGTGAAGTGGATAAAAGAGTGTAGGGTTTTTTTATTGATTTGGGTTTTTTTTAATTTGAATGGATTAAATGATTAAATTTTGTTTTCACAGCCATCTCTCCTTCTTTTGAGGAAGGAGAAATCAAAAGTGAGAAAGTAACAGTTCCAAAGAGAGCACTGCATGTATGAGACCTACCAGGTGCTTAAGGTTGCTCAGTGACACCCATGCCCTTCCTCTTTTTAATAAAGCCTACCTGCTGTTTTAACTTCCTGTTGGTTGCTTGTGTGGAGCCTCACTTACTGTGTCCACATCCCAGTGGCCCTGACAGTAGCTCTCTAGAGAAGCTCCCCCATACAAACGAGCATGTAAGAGCCAGGGAACACTTGACAGGACTTTGGGGACCCTTAGTCCATTGGTCAGAGTTTTTTTATGTGGGATGGTTGAAATTATACAAAATTTTTGAGGCTCTGTTTAAAATGACAGTAAAGTGTAAAAGCAGCCTATTTTAATAAGAGTCTTTGGAGGGGTGGACTTATTTTGTTCTAATACAGACCTAATTTCTGGTTGCCATTAATGGCAGCTGTGGAAGGAGGATTCAATACAAGGTAAGCCTGTGTTTGAGCTGGCCTTTGAACACTGTCCAAAGGAAGAGAGGGTCTGAAGCGTGGGAAAGGCTGCTGATTTCTGTAGCGACTTATGCTGTGTGTTCCTGAGCGACTTTCCCAGGGATAGCCGAAGCACATGCCCTGCACCATGCCTGTCACAGTTCCTAATTTTGGAACTTCGGGGCCTATTGTTCTTTATGTATTTACATAGACATTGTGGTTGATGGAAAGGTTGCAGTTAAGAAAGTCTTAGAAATTTTTGTGTGAGCCTGTCTCTGGGTGCAGGTAATGCACAGAATTTTAACTATTTTAATTTAAGTTTAATAATTTCAATTTAATTTAAAAGAGTAATTTTAATTTTTTACTTACAAGGCTTGTCCCCAGAAAAGGGACAAAGGAGAATGAAGCAGAGAGGTGTCTTTGCTGCTGTGGTACCCTGCAAGTTGGTAGGGGTAGCAGCTAGGGGAGGTGGTACATTAACAGCTGCTTTCCAGGACCTGTTTGTGGTATTTCACCCACCCCTCTCTGTAGTGCCACTTGCCATCTTCTTGTTGCCTGGAAACTCTTTCAATAAGAGAAAACTAGCTGGACAACCATTTCTTCCCAACACTGTATGCTCAGGTTTGGATATTTCAAGCATCCGATGAACTACAACAAAAGATGTTGACTACCCTGTAGTTCACCTGACCTTTGTGTTTCTCCCATGCAAGCGAGTCGGGGCTGACTCTGCTGGTTGTGCTGTGTCCCGGGAAGCCAATGGGCATGACAAAAAGAGTCTGCCAAAATTTGAATTGGGATCGAGAAGTTCCTCCAGGAAAGATTTCCTAATTTTTTTAAATTTTCTTTTTCTAGCCGGCAGATGGCAGTCGCTGTTAGCTCGTCTGTGCACACGAGCTTCTCATCCCTGGGGAAGACTGCTCTCCATCCTGCTCTCCTTCCTGCTCTCTTTGTGCTTTTAGTTTCTCCCTTCACAAACGCTTGTCACTGGGATTTGTGCATGAGTCTCGTGGAATTTAATAAGTACTTGATTAGAATAAGGATAAAGCCAAGCACAAAAAAATGTTTTTAAATTGATCTTTCTCACAAGATGTTGTGCAGAGCTTCTCATGCTGGTGCTGTAGGTAAGAAGGCAGCTAAGACTTGAATTGCATTAGTATTGAAGCCATTCAATATTTAATTAAGAGGTAATTCAAAACTAGTTATATTAAAAATTAGTAATGTGAGTTGGAACAGGTACAAAAGGTCAGTTCTAGGGAAGATGGAAGACAATACCAGACTAGGAATAAACAATATTAATTTTATCTCTGAAGTTGTTAGGGTTTCCCTTTTTTCTTCATGATCGAAATGTGGATCACAGGATTTCAGATAGTCATACAAAGAGAACATTACAATAGAATTTTAGAAATTTGTGTTGGAAGGGACCTTAAAGATCATCTAGTTCCAACCACCCTCCCATGGGCAGGGACACCTTTCAGTAGACCAGATTGCTCAAAGCCCCATCCAACCTGGCCTTGAACACTGCCAAGGATGGGGCATCCACAGCTTCTCTGGGCAACTGTTCCAGTGTCTCACCACCCTCACAGTAAAAATTTCTCCCTTATATCTAATCTAAATCTACTCTCAGTTTAAAGCCATTACCCCTTGTCCTATCACTGAATGTCCTAGTAAAACATCCCACTCCAGCTCTCTTGTAGGCTCCCTTTTGGTACTGGAAGGTACTACAAGGTCTCCCTGGAGCCTTCTTTTTCCAGCCTGAACAGCCCCAACTCTCTCAGTCTTCATAGGAGACGTGCTCCAGCCCTCTTCGTGGCATCCTCTAGACTCTCTAACAACTGCTACACATCCTTCTTACGTTGAGGGCCCCAGAGCTGGGTGCAGCACTCCAGGTGGGATCTCACCAGAGTGGAGCAGAGGGGCAGAATCCCCTCCCTTGTCACTGCCAGCCACATCTCTTTTGGTGCAGCCCGGGAAACCATCGACTTTCTGGGCTCTGAGCACACATTGCCAATCCATTTTCCACCCAGCCTGTATTTGTTCTTAGGATTCCTCCGACCCAGGTGTGGGGCCTTGCCCTCGGCCTTGTTGAACTGCATGAACCCACCTCTCAAGCCTACTAGGAAGTTTTACAGGTGCGCATCAGAAAGACTTAAGGACTTCTTTTCTCAAAAGTTTTATTTTTAAAAATATATATCCATTATAAAATGAAGTACATAATAAATTTGGAAAGATTTCCTGTTTATATAAATGGTCAATCCAGTTGTTTTGTGAACTTTGTGTGATGAAGAATTGTGTATACCTGAGCATCTAGACTTGAACTCTGTCAGGTAAAAACATCCTCTAGTGACCATTGGTGGTGCAATGACATTGTGGAGGCACACACAGCCTTTTGCCTACTCCAGTCATGCTCTGAGAGAGGTCTTCTGCCCTTTTTTTTTTTTTTTGGTGATACAGGGTGCTTAATTGATGAATTTTCATCAAGGACAATACAGAGTAATTGGGTCCAAAATAGTCCTTTAGAAAATTGTAATACTGGGTACATAAAATTGTTTGAATTGACCTCGATTCCTAAACTATAATCATCTTGTGGAGGCCAAGAGAAGAATCAGATTGTTCTGGTTGCAAAAGCAGCCTCCATTTTTGCTACTATCAAGGATAGAAGTAGTTGTCTATATTAATAAACTGTATTACTTAACATCTCTCACCACTGCTCCTGAAGACTGTCTTTAACACCTGGGGCAAAATGTATATTAATACAAATTACTTTTGATTAAAACCATTATTATTTTAGCACAAAAAAGGAAGGGGGTGGTAGAAAGGAACGTTCTCTTTTTAAATATTTAAATACTCATTATACCAAAGTGATACAAATTACTGGCTGACTGACAACTTGCTAATAATAGCTTAAAAATGCAAATAGAGCTATTATCCCAATTGACACTAATTGGAACTCCTTTGGCAGCCTGGGAGGGCAGGACAGGAAGGTTTGATTGTTTCCTCAAGCTGGAATTGGGCTGGTTAGGAAGTGTGGGGAAGATGTGCTGTGGATAAACCGGTTGCCATCTGCAGACATCAGAATACATTATGTTGTATTTCAAGAAACTGCTCTGAAGTGCTGTCTTGTGCCTATGTACCATTTTGGTGAGGTTTGTGATGCGCTCGGCTGGTCTCACTCATGCCCTCACAGTGCAGGCTTTTCCTGGGCTGAGTTGGCACTGTGGGAATCAAACCTGTAAATGATCAAGTCTCACAAAACAGCTATGATGTCTTTTGGGTATTATAAAAATTCACTGGTTAAAATTCACTGGATTATAATTTTTTTAAAATGCAGTCTTAGAGTAACTACACTGTATGTATATATTCCTTCAGTAACTAATGTGCATCTTCTCCAAGCAAGGTTTGCTTCCAGAGGCTATTGCTTGAATTTTAATGCTTTGGTACACAGAAATACAATGTGTTGTCTGAGTCTTACAACAATGAAAATAAAAAGCATTTCTGTGTGCCAAAATTGAATGTCTGTGATTAAAGGTGTTCTGTCACTCAGCTAGATGTTTTCAATGCTAACTAGTTCATGAAAAAAAAATGTTGAAGCTATTCTAACATGTATTAGCTCTGAGGCACTCCAGCTCTGATTGGGAATATATGGCATGAATTGATGCAGCTCTTTACCTGCTTCACACAATTTCACCCTCTCTTGCCTTCGGATGGTGTCTTCAGTGTTCACATATGGATGGACTTGGCAATCTTAAGGGTCTTTTCCAACCTAAACATTTCTATGATATGTTGGTGCAAGTGTGTCCTTTAACTCTCTTACAGCTATGCTGCTGAAATAACAATGTAAGAAATGGTTTCGATTGGAAAAAACCAGAAAAGATGCTTTTTTTCCCAAAAGTATTTTCTTAGTGTTTAACATTATTCTTTATAACTCGTGAAGTTTCTTTGCATTTAGGTAGCACCTGGCAGAAGTGGCTGGTTAGGTACAGGGTGTGCATTGCATTTCTACCTCAGCCACTGTTGCTGCTTCTGGCCAAGCCATCTCACCTTGCTGGGCTTCCTCCCTCCAGGCTTCTGGGAGAACGTGAAGCGCCATGACAGATGAAGTGTTTTGTTGTCTAACAGTCTGTTCACATTTCATTTCTTCCATATGCAGTAACTGGTGACATTGTTTGATTTGGAGATGGATGTAGAAAACAAGAGGTGGTGGTTTTTGCACACGCTTCTATCAGGGATGGAGCAGTGATAATTTTTAATGAACATCTTAATGAATTTCATACAGTCCCTCCGGTTGACCAACGTTTCAGTCTGTACTCTATCAAAACCATTAAAAGAATAGTGCACAGTGTGTCTGTTTTTCAAGGTTAGGTGTTTTTAGGTTCAAGTATATTTGTACACTTGCTAACAGCAAAAAAAAAAAGTTTGAAAATCCCTACTCTTCCAGTAATGAATATTTTCTATAAAAGGAAGTGAGCTTTTTTGGAGATAATGTGGGGACATGGGTCTGTATCTGGAACTGCAGATGGCTGCATCCTGACACAGTACAACTCCAGGCAAGGAGCCATTCTGTGCTCTTGTCCTGTCACTGTGAGACGTTTGTCAGTGCAGTCCGTGATATTATGGCTAAGGGAACTGCTTGGGCTCAGCAGAAGAGGTTTCAGTCATTACTGAAGTTTGCACTGGTATCTCTTCAGGCTAAAGCAGTTAGCCACAGTTTAAGAGACATAGTTTAAGGGACAAAGTCTGCATTTAAATAATGGCTCTTGGTAGCTCTGAAGGAGCTGTTACTGGCATACTCTGAATAAAAGGCATTTTAAAGAATCACTTTAATAATTTACAAAAAACCTCTTGATGTTATTCTGCTCTAGCTAATGATGGGTAGGGGCTGGGTTCCTGCAAGATCTCCATGCCCAGGCATTTCCAGATCCTTCCTTTTCTTTTCGTTAGGACCAAATGGAAAATACCAGCCTCCTGACATGAATACAGCAAAGGACTTCCTTGTGGCATCAGAGTTAGGCAAGTGCTGCAGAGCCTGAGCTCCACTGGTGCAGTGAGGTATGGGGGGGTAGACCCCCCTCCCAGCTCCCCAGTTCGTGGGTAGGGTTTGTGTGCAATGGCTCAGGCTTCCCAGGGTAAGTTTGGCTGCATCTGCACCATGGACAACCAGTCTCTGTGCAAAGGCAGAGAGATGGAGATGATGGATAGAGCTGATGGTCCTTTGGGTCACTCTTGTGTAAGACAGGCTTCTGAGAGCTTGACTTCAGCTTCTCCATCTGGGTAGAGTGGATTATCTGTGTGTGAGGGAGACAGTGCCTACCAGAAGAGCAGCAACATGTCAGGATGCAAATGATTGATGTATTTCTGGGGGAAAAGAGAAGCAAAAAGGGTGCCAAGCATGTTGGGGGTTGGCTGTGATGTCAAACTGCCTGTAACACCTCCCCAGTGGGGACAATTTTCAGCATTACCCTGGGTTTACTCTCTATGCTGATTTCCTAGAAAGATTTATTTAAAGCTTGCTTGCATTTTGCTGACAGATTTTTTTGCTTGCCCTTGCTGCAGTGTTATTGATTAGCTTATGCAGCCTGATGGATGTCAGACTGTTGCCACCAAATAGAGCTCAGTCTGTGTCACAATTGTGGCTGGCTGTTCTGGAGACTGCAAGGGATTTAGTGAAAGCCTCTCCAAAGCCTGCAGTGGAGCTGGAGAGTGGGCACTGCCCAGTGACCCAAGGCACGAGTGGCCCAGGGCTGCAAACAATGCTGTCCAACACATGAAAGTGTTCAAAAGGTGAAGGAGCCTTAAAAGGGAGATTAAAGACCACAGAAATTATTTAAAACTCCCTTTGAAGTACTCAACAGTCCACAGACTGTATTGCTTAAGACTAAAAGACACAAGAATGAGAATTCCTCTTTGAGTTTCCAGGATCCCAGGATGCCTGTGAGGGTGAATGTTGGGGTGGGGAGGTGTTGGAAGCGAATTCGTGGTAGGAACAGGCAGCTAGGCTGGATGCCTGCAGATGTGTGCAATTAATGCTCCTCCACATCTGCCCGGGACCTGCTGGGTAGCCACAGCCACACAGCCCCAATGTGGCACGGCCTGGCTGAGCTGTCCCTGTCAGCACTGAAATGTGAGGAGGATTCCTTCTTCCTGCCAGCACTGAAATGTGAGGAGGGGTTTTTTTGTATTGTTGGTAGAGTCAGTTGGAACATTTCAGAATATGCCTTTTGGTATGTTTGCTTTTTTTCTAGTTTGCAATGTATGTCTATACAAACATATAAATCAATGCCAACTTGAAACTTACTGTTCAAAACCCAAATTAGCAGAAATCTGACACTATTTTGCCACCAGAAATTAAAATGATTTGTTTCAGATGCCAGATTAAAACCACTCATCAGACTGACACATAAAAAGGAGACTACTTTAATGCCAGAGGCTCAGCCTTTCCTTCTAGATAAAATGGTGGTAATGCCATTGACACGCTTGAGGGAAAGGATGCCATCCAGAAGGACTTTGACAAGCATGAGGAGTGAGCCTATGTGCACTTTATGAGGTTCAGCAAGGCCAAGTGTAAGGTCCCACACCTGGGTCAGAGCAATCCCAAGAATAAATACAGGCTGGGCAGAGAATGGATTGAGAGCAGCCCTGAGGAAAATGACTATGGGCTCTTTGTGGATGAGAAACGCAACATGACCCAGCTCGCAGCCCAGAAAGACAACCACATCCTGGCTGCATCAAAAGCGATGCAGGCAGCAGGTCGAGGGAAGTGGTTCTGTTCTTCCACTCTGCTTTGCTCTCTTGGACACCTGTAATAATGTGTCCAGCTCTTGGGGTCCCCAGCACAGGAAGGACATGGATCTGTTGGAGTGAGTCCAGAGCATGGCCATGAAGATGATCTGATACTTAAATTGAAAGAGGGTAGACTTAGAATGGCTATAAGGAAGGAATTCTTTACAATGAGTGTGGTGAGACTGCAACAGGTTGCCCAGAGAAGTTGTGGATGCCCCATCACTGGAAGTGTACAATGTCAGTTTGGCTGAAGCTCTGAGCAACCTGGTCTAGTGAAAGGTGTCCCTGCCCATGGCAGGGGGTTGGACTTGGATGATCTTTAAAGGTGCCTTCCAATCCAAACCATTCTATGTTTTTTCCAGAAAGTTCAGTCCTAACTGTTTACTGGATGCTGTTATTTAATACCTGAGCTGTCCTTCAAATGCTTAAAGCCCACTGTCTGTTTGTGAGCTTTGCAGTGGTTGCTTCTGCAGGGAGATTTGTGAGATGTGCAGGCTGCAGGGAGCAAATGGTGGTGCTTTTGCTTTCCTCTTTGTGTCTCACAATTCAGCACATATGGACTGTGAGCTCTGCAAGCACTGGGAACGTCCAGGTGAGGATAACAGCATTTTGAAGATTTTTCTTTCTTTTTACCTTTCACTGAGCATTATTCAACGTGATTTCCACAGTCCTTTTGCTGTGCTGCTAGCCCAGCAGTCAGCTTCCCCTCCTCATTGAGCTCAGTGGGAGTTCATACAGAAGTTTATTAGTCTGAAAATTAGCTCTGACAAGACAAAGAGCTAACAGCGTGCCAGTACAACCACCGTGTCTCACATGAGTGTGGTCCCTGTCACAAGGCTACCTCAGTTTTCCCACCGTATTGCCACACACCTTGCTAGATATGGCTTCTACCTAGCTGAAATTGGGTTCTGTTTTAAGCATGGGCAGGCTGAGGTGCTGCTTCTAACCCAGCAGGAGTGAGGTCCTGCATGCACCTGCTCCTAATGGGGGCAGTGGTAGTGATGCTTCAGGTCACCTTAAAAATGGAGGTTTACAAGTTCACTTCCAAAATGGAAAACAACAACCAGTGAATCCCTTTGTCTTACTTATTTTTAAATTTAGTTTGTATACACTGTTTTCACTGGGGATTCATCTGTGATGAAAGCTTGCATCATAGCATCAGAGAAGTATAGCTTTTAGCAGGGGGAAAGAAGATAGAACTCCAGATGCCTGTAGCATTTCAGGACTATCCTGGATGTATAATGACCAGACATTTTAATTAAAAAGATAATTACAGTCACATTTTTTTCTTTTATATTGCAAGGACTCACGCCAACAGGTGCTTTTATTGTGAAGCTGAGGGATAGAATTTATTAAGAGCATGGCTTTCAAATAATAAACCTACAATATTGGATTAATTCCACAGCAAATTATTCCCCTTGGAGCTGGGGGATAGATCACACCCTTTCCATTCAGTCAACATGCTTCTTGATTTCCATTGGGCTTAGAATGGATGGCACCTTGTGGCACCTGGAGTAATCCCAGGAACTGCTCTCTCCAGTAACAAATCACTCAGACATTCACCAAACACAGGAGGAGGCTCAGAGCCTCCCTACAAAAAGAAATCATTAATTTGATATTTCTTTCGAGTCTCAGAGCACTGTTGCTTGGATCCGAATCTTATTCCAGACCAATGTGGGAAATAACTCCATCACTATCACCAAAGGAAGTATGTTGCAAAAGCCCTGGAGTAGTTTTTATTTAAAATGTTACTATCATAAAATTCCAGACTATGAAATGAAGACCTTGGATTCCCATTCAAACATTACCCACCCCCCTTTTTAAAATATATAGATACATAATCACAGAACATAAAACATGCTGCAATGATACAAATATATTTTTTGATACAGAAATTACAGTACATTATAAACCATGAAAACAAATTGAGGCACTGGACTGAACATCAGTTCTGTTCTGCACTAGCTGTGAAGCTGATAGACTCACTTTCAATGAACAAAAGAATACTTGCTTGTTTAGTAAACATAACTTTGCAGGTCATATCAAACAATGTGCTTTGTTGTGAGACATCACCAGGGTTGCTGGTCCTTTCAGAACCACAGCACACCTACACAACATGTATCACTGCCACAATATGAAAAATAATAATTTTATTGAATGTACAACTCAAAAAAACCAAACCCCTTCAGTTATTAAATAAATATTTCATACAGTGGTTAGTTTATATTACACCGCATTGGCCATTAGAACAAATGAAGTTTAATAAATAATGCACGGGAATGTCTCATTTACGCCTCCGTTCGTAATTCTGTGCTATGCTCCCTTCAGAGGACCCTGCAAAAAATGAAGCAGAATGAAGCACCAGGTACAGCCTTGTGTAAACCCTGGCAAGCACGAGAAGTGTCAGAGACCTGCGGCCAGCTGGGTCGCAATCACACCCCAGTGACATGTTTGGAGCAGAGGCAAGGGCTCCCAGCCCAACCCTGAGCTGCTCTGATTTGGTTTTACCTCTCAGTGTCCTCCAGGAGGCTGAAGGTCTGAGCAGTGTTCTCTACCTGTCGCCTGCTGAGCTGCTTGAAGCACCATTAACTCAGAGTCCCTTTACCTCTCAGTAATTCATCTGACTCATGGGATCTGAGCATTCAGGCCAATTTGTGGTAGAGGCTTTCTGCACAGACATACCCACCTTCATTCCTGCACAATCAGCTCTTTGCCAGGTTTAAACTCTCCCTGTCTGCAAGCCCTGCACACAGGGGTAACTTATACTAAAGACTGCAGCAGGAGCCAAGCTCCTCAGATGTACTCAGACTACCACATGGACTAGCTGCAGGCTAAAATAGTCTTTAGCAACATATTTTGTGCTTAGTGGTGGTAGATCTCTCCTTCTTGCTCTTTTACAATGAGAATGAAGCCCAGAGAGCCCTTCTTGGGCAAGGGCGTCCCCAAACCAGGGATTGAGACATCAGCATCCCCATCCCCTGCTTTGGCACATGAGGCTTTAAATCAGCAGCACGTTCACACCCAGCAGGACAGCGTGAACTCCTGCACATTGCCAGGGTGGCTCAGGGGCTTTTTGCAAAGAAAACCACAGCACGGGGTGAAGATCCCGCCCAGTAAAATATCTCGCAGCAGGGAGAAGGAAGGACGGTCCTAACGCTTACTATTCCTGACCGTTCTTTGATTACACAGTCCTTAGGAACTGTCTTCTCCTCCAGAGGAGCAGAAGCAACTTCTTACCCTTCCCCCCTCAAGGAATCAGGCAGAAAAGCAGTGAATTCTAGTTTTACCTGTCAGACAGGTATTACATAGCCCAACAGAGTAAAACATCACTATTCTCCTTTGTTAGAAATACCACATAACAGTACCCTGACTATACTAGCAATTTTGAAATTAGGGCAATAAAATCTTTGCATTTTTTAAAACATTTGCTTGTTTTACATTCTCATACTAATGTAAATGTAATCCCAGTGGAAACCAAACCCAATTTATTACTTACAGGCTATTTACTTTTGTGATAGCAGATATATTTACAGGTATTATGCATTTAATAGCGATTGCCACCACAGATAAAATTGTACAAAATTATTCATGATACATAGCAATTTGCAAAATAATGCAGACAGCAATATTACTAGTCTTAAATGGGGTCTAATTGAAAATAAAAGTTACTGACAACCATAATTACAGAATATAGATCACAGCATGTATCCACATAATATAAAGGTGTCAGCTAGTAATTTAACTTTTATCATTCGTTTAAAAAACCAGTGAGAACTATTTCAGAGACATGAAATACATATTAGGTTTTTTATTTTTTTAATTCCCATCCTGGAGAATCAACTGATACTTTATGGTTCACAGTGAGGCATTTCCTCAGTACAGCCCTATAGCACAGGGAAGGTAGAGCTATGGTTCTGCACAGTTCCCACAGGGGTTCTGCACATGAGGGGAGAGGAGAATTCTGCCCTGTATGGAGGCTATGGAAAAATAACACAAATTCAGAGTATCCATTCAGAGTTTAAAATGCTTTAGGTGCAGTGAAAAGCTGGAAGAGGCTGTGAATGTTTAACAGCCTGATCTGCAGAATGAGGCGGTGTTAATGGCAAAGCTCCGTTCTTTCACCTTCTACTCCAAGTATTAGAAATAATGATCTCCAGAGATGAAGAAGATATCCCTTTACCTGATGAGATCTGGATTTAGACCACAAGTTTAAATGAGCTTTGCATTTTCAGCCTCTGAGTTTTTCTTGATGTGTCAGTGAAATTTAGGGGGTTTTTTGTATTAGCACTTTGGGGACCAGCAGAACACGTGAAGGACGGCAAGGATAGGGCAGTAATGAAAGTGCCCTGGAGAATTCTACCTGAGCTTGCCTGCAGCTCAGACCAGCTTGCTCATCTCAAGCACTAGGGTGAAAAGAACCCTGGAATGTCTTGGGTAACAAAGAAAATCCTGATTCTTTTTCAGAGAACTCTGGATCTATACTACGTAAAGACTGCTTCTTCCATCCGCTGTGAGAGAATAAAGAGGCAACGGAATGAAGAAGCTGTGTATCACCAAGTATCAGATTTAGTCATATACATACCAGAATTTAAAGATCTTTTGCCCATAAGTCCAACAAAGGAGTCTGTTTTATGCCCTGAAAAAATATATTTAGGGGTGTTTTAATACATTTTAACTAGGCAGACTTTTAAGATAACATGTTCTTGCAAGGAAGGAAGACAGGCTCCAAAACTGTTTATTTCACAGACCAGTTGTTCACATCACTCTCAGACAATGAACATCAGTCTGACTAATCAGACTCAACAGGATAGACCAAGGCACAGGCCAGTTAATGGACATCTTCTCATTATGTCAGATAGACTTTTTGTTTTGGGGCTTTGGTTTTTTTTCAAGTATAATGGAAAAACAATGGCCACTAACGGATTCTTATTTCTCTCCCAGTACAATTCCTATTGATCTGAGCAAATGCGGAAGAAGGCAGTGTCTTGGTATAGCCTGCATCAGTGTGATGCATCTCTTCCACCTGTTGTTGTTTTATTTCTGTAACGCAGAAGAAAATCCTCCCTTGCAGGTCAGGTGGAGCCCTTACTGGAGAGGCAGCCAGTGGGACTCTATGTCTGGACACGTCTGAGCTAGACAGTCTGGCTCTAATTTTGGAATATTTATAAGTTCAGGTATTACCTTCCTGTCCCATTAGTACTTCTCAAGACACTGGATGTGTAAAGGATAAATTACTACAAGTTTTGGCCTACAGTACATATCAGATTATAGTAGTAGCTGTAGTTTCAGATAAGGAATAAAAAGGAACCATTCTTCTTTATCTAAATTGGCTTTTGAGACAAACTTAGAAATTTCTCCTTGGAAAGAATTTTGCTTGGCTGATTCATATACAAAGCAAGATCCTCAGACCTCACATGTATTAATTCAAGCAGAAGCAGTTTCAGAAAACTATAATTTTTTACTTTAGTCAGCAGGTTATTTGGCATGAGCTTTTTATCAGACTCTTTATTTGGTCTTCCAATACCTAACCCTAGTGAAAGCATCTTGTGGATAACAGAACACTGGGACAATTGTTGATCTCTGTGGACAGAGGAGGTTTCACAGAATACGAGGTCATTTTTACTTATTAAAAACCGTTCCGTTTCTGTTTAAACATCTTCAGATAAATTCAGAAAATAAAACTATCACTGTGCAGAGCAAGGTAACACCACAGTGCTGATACAATCTCCTACTTGGTGTTACACAGAAGCAGAGCAAAGCACACTTATTAATGTGGCAAGATATGCTGCTTCCTATGGCAGCACATCATCAACCAGCCCCTGCTGTGAGCAGAGGTCTGATTCCCAGCCAGACAGTGCTGAGAGCATAGATACAGTATCTCGCATGTGAGGACATGGGCGCTCCCAGGAAAGCATTCTTGGGGACTTGGGAATTCGTTATTCTAATTTTCCAGATTTTGCCATCTTAATTGCTCCTCTCAGAGTCTGGCAGTAAGCCTGCCTTGCCAATGAGAAAGGCTTACAAGATCCTCCCCTTGGGAAATAAGCGAGAGCTGCAACATCCGCACATTAATATGGATTGAAATCTCAAATCTTGCGGCAGCTCAGATGAGATACAGGCTCACAGTGGCACTGGAGGGGAGGTTTCAATCCTTTAACAGATCATTTCTCCACCCGTGGTGCTCCAGTCCTTAGCTGAAACCAGTCACCTCCTAACCCCATCAAATACACTATTATCTATTTGAATATCTTCTAATGGTTACTTAAAATATTTGCATTTTTAAACTTACTTTTGTGAGAGATCTGGCCATATCCTGATTGGAAGAGGAAAGGAAAGAGAAAAAAGGAAAAAGGAGTTGTTAAAAAAGGATTGTCATATACATATGATGCTGCTGCAATGCTTTGAAGAATCAAATACAAAGACTAACCTACGCATGTTCCACTTAAGGGAAATTAAGGTGATGGTTTACAACTGCATTTCTCTTTGAAGAGACTACAAAGACTTGTTTTAGCTAAACCCACACAATTCAGATTACTTTAGCTCCAATTTCTTAGATCAATTCTTGGTTCAGTAAACATGTAGAGAACATGGCAATAATTGTATAATTAATAAATCAACCAATTTCCACACTTGGGTGATTCAGTGGCATATGCTGACCTATGAATTATCTTGCTATTCCTTACTAAGATTTACATCCCGGTGTGCACTTAAGACTTTAAAGCCGTCTCTTTTCCAATCGGTGAGTTTATCTCGTATAAAACTTAAACAACCAGCCAAAAAAGCCCAAACCCAAACGACCCTCATGGCAGCTTATGAAAGAAGTGTAACACTTTAAACCCGAGCGACAAGCGTGTAAAGTTTGGGAGGCACTGGGCAAAGAGGCGTGCGGAGAGGCGTGAGCAGCAGCCAGCCCCCCGCCCCGCTCACCGGCATCCCGCTTGCCCATGAGGCCGAAGAACTGCTGGGGCCGGGGTCTCCGGGCCATCCTCTGCAGGAAGTGCTCCAGGGGCAGCGGCAGCTCCTCCTGCGGGGCGACAGCGGGCGGCGCTCAGCGCGGACCCCCCCCACTCAGTCCCACCCGGGGCAGCGCCCGGCACCGAGCCCCTCGCTCCCGCAGCCCGCGGGGCCGCCGGGGCTCACCTTCGCCTGGTCACTGTCGGACCAGTCGGACCAGTAGCTGAGGTCGTCGGTGGCTCCCATCTCCTCGCCCAACACCTGCGCCGAGGCCAGGAGGAGCACGGCGAAAGCCAACGGGAGCCTCATCGCCTCCTCGACGTCCTGCGGGGGCAGAGGTTGGAGCCCCGGCACCCGAGTCCCGGGGAAGGGCACCCACAGACCTGCACATGCTCGCACACAGCCGCCCCCGGGGCACACCTGGGCACACTCTCTCTCGCACGTATAGACCCACGCGGGCCAAGTCACCGGCACCCTGCACCCCGACTGCTACAGACCCCTCTGGATATACACACACCCCACTCGTATCAGTTTGGCATGGAGCTCGGCGTGCACAGAGCGCACAGACAGACAACACACAGACACAGCCAGAGGTACCCCTCTGCAGGCGTACATCCAGGGTTAGACATATACACCCTCACACGTCTGTGTACATCTAGGTATTCGCACCTTCCCACATATACACACCCAGCCAGATGCATCCCCCTCATACACACATCCAGGTACACATGCATCCACTTATAAAGTCACAAAGACAACTACACACCTTAGATACTCATGTCCATGCGGGGACGCAGCTCTCCACACACACACCCAAATACACACGTGTCCAGAGGTGCACACTCATCCCTTCGCACATCGAGATAGGCACATAAGGACAAGCACAAAAACAAGCTGGCACATCCAGAGACTGGCACGTGCGGACACACAAGTACGTATAGGCACCTACCCCCCTCAGAGGCACACACATACAGACCCGGACAAAGAAGTACCCACGCACACCCCTCACAGCCACAGGACAAGAGGAGCCCCTCGCACACAGGCACGGCCGGCCGGGCTCCCGCAGCCGCACGCACCGTCTGCAGCGGGGAGGGCGGGCGCTGCTCTCCGAGCGCATTGGCCGGCCGCGGGAGCGCTCCCCACTTTATATACCTGGAGACGGGGAGGGCCGAGGCAGCCTCATTTGCCTAAATGCAATTACCCTCGGTTTTATCGTCCCAGCCCCGTGACAGCCCCCGCCCCGGCGAGCAGCCCCCGCCCCCCGCTCCCGCGGGGCCTCCCGGATCTGCCCGGGNGGACGCGGGGTGAGGGTGTGGATGTGGATGCGGGATGCGGCTGCGGATGTAAGGGTGCAGATGCCGCTTTTCCCTTCTGCCACCCTGCCCCCGTCCCCCATGGCAGGGCAGGGAGAGCTGCTCTCCGCTGCGAGCGGCACCGCCAGGAGGGAGAGCAGCGGGGCAGCGGCCGAGGGCCAGCGCGAAGCGGGGAGCGAGCCCCGGCGGCCCGGCCGAGGGGCAGCTTCCCGTGTCCGGGCCAGGTGCCTTCCCCCCAGGTCTTCCCCGTGCCGCTGCTCAGGCAGCCTCAGCCCGCCGGGACCAGAAGTGAGGGACGTATGAAGCTGAGGAGGGCCTGGCCGGGGGGGTGCCACGTTTGAGGCGCCGGGCACCTCAGGTCTGGTGTGTGTGTGTGGGTGCCTGCAGGGGGGCTGCCGGCCCCGGGCAGCAGGGCGGCACCGCTGTGCTGGTTGCTGTGACAGGCGAATGCCTTTACTGGAAATGAGCCAGTCTCTCGAAGCAGCACATCCCTGCCCGCATCCTTCCCCTACGACAGCTTTGTGCTGTTGCTGGCATTCAGCTCAGGTAATGTTTAGGTTATTAGGCAACTATTTCATGGTTGCTCCATCGTTTTTCTCCAAGGTCAGCTGTGCTTGAGGTTTCTCAGTTAACCTTGGTGGTCCCTCAGCCCCCGTGTTATCAACCTAAATTAGGCATTCTGGACAGATTTCAGCGGGGGTTAACAATATTTCTTTTGATAAAGAAGGGAACACTCAGGAGCTGGAATAAGCTCCTTGGTACCACCACTCTGCTTGCTCCAGGATGCTACCATTAAGGTTAGAGTTGTAACCCTCGTCTCCAGGGACTGCTCATTGGCATATAATTGTGGATCTGAAGGGGACCCAGAAACATCTCTAAATAAAGGCATGATTAATACCAGGCCTCCCTGTTAAACAGAAATGCTCCTCCAAACACAAAGTATTCCCCAGAACACAGCCAAGTGTGAGACTCTTCCAGGTTGTGAGGATGCCTACACTTTGTAAGACTGCACTTAAATAAGAAAGATTGTGACGCAATGAGCCGAGGGTCACTCTAGTCAACATGGGCTGCTTAAGAGCGTGGTTGAGAAAAAGAGTGGTTTGGAGAAACCCAGCGAGGAACTTCATGCAGCCCAAGCACCTGCAGCAGGCACCTCTGGTGAGACCTCAAGTGTGGGTAGTGAGAATGCTCCTCATTCTGCCTATCAACAAGCTGGCAGAAACTACAGTGTTTAGCAGCTCTGGGAACACAGAACCATCAGATTTTCATGCTGCAGCTTTGCAGCATTCCCTTTGATGTCTGAACTTTGAAGACTCTTGAATAAAAATTGTTTTCTTGTGGTTTTTCCATTACGTTTTTTCTGTTTACTATAGTGACAATGGAACAAAGGTCAAATATATCAAACCGGGCTTGCCAATCCTCCAAATGTTGCTGATGCTCATGTCTCACAGAAGTCCTAACAACTCCCAACTTCCTGTGAAGTCAATTTCTGTCATCTGGGAGTCTATGGAAAGTATAAGTTTGAACTGAAAAATCCTATATGTTTTCTAATTCAACATTTTACCAAAGTGAATGTAATCATAACTTGACCTATGAAATTACAGGCATTTTATTTTTTGAGAGAGCAAGGGAAGAAAAATTAAAAAGGGATCCTTTCTATTCTTCAGAAACTTTAATGAATTCAAGTACTTTATCTCAGACATCTAATAGTTTGGGTGAAAGTGAAAAACTGATTAATGGATCAAGCTTACTTTTCTCTTTCTCAATTTTAAAATAAATTGGCTGTTTAATCTTTCTTTGACCTGCAATACCCAGACATTGCACTCTGAACTTTTCAGAAAGTGAGCAGATTTCATGGCTAATGAGCAAAGCTGATTCCTAGGAAGATTTTCTGAGTTCATTTTTTCCATGTGGAAAGGAGGTAGAAGACTCAAATAAGGAAGCAAGCTGAAGCTCCTGCCTTTGTGCTGCCCAAGGTCCCTGCTGTAGGGATGTACTAGAGCATGGTAAAGCGCCTTTGTGCACAGAAAAATCCCCCTTTCACCAAAACTGCCTCTGCGTCAGACACATGATATTAACAGCTTTATATCTATGAGTAACCTTGTGAATAAATATGTGAGCTCAAAGGAAGGTACAAGGTGTCTATGGTGAATATTTCTCCTCTATGCTTGCTCAGGGCACAAACCCCACCCTTCTGTTACAGTTAGGCCATGTGATTTTTAACAACCAGCATGAAGATTTTTGTTTATGAATCAAGAGATCATTAGACCCAAATAACCCAAATAAGGGTTGACATTTCCTGTGGAAGTGACAGAGAAAGGCGCCTTTAGAGTCCTTACCAGACATTTCGCTAATCAAGGTTGGGAACTGGACTAAAGGCGCTTGTTGTGGCTTGAATCTCAACACTAATGGAAAACTATTTGGGAAGCAATTGCCTGTGAAACACACTTCAGAGAATTGGTTTTTCAGTAGGCTTAATGTGATACCTTCTGTGCAATAATCCTTGTGAAATGTTTATTTGAATTTTATGATGATGTTTTGGTTTCCAGTAAAAAGCCTGATAGTTAAATGTAAGTCACATTGGCTGCTACACTATCATCAAGTGATTCTTATACCATTAACAAACAGCTGATGTGTGATGGGAAAACAGCAAATTACCTGTGACCGTGTAAGATTTTGTGCAGAATAAAAATTTGAATTGTTTGAGTATGCACAATTTCAGAGCACTTAACATGAAATGAATGAACCAGGTTTGTTCTTCAGTGGCCTTGTGCTATACAACTACATGCTGTATATTCAAACCTAGAGCCTGTCTCATATACATTGAGACCTCTTTTCATCACTTTGCCAGGTGATGAAAAGTGATGCCATCACTTTTGCCAAATAACAGGGGCAGCCCCAGAACAGTTATTTTACGTAACTTCAAAAAATTAGGGATGAGCTGCAGTCTATCTAAGCACGGTGATCCTGTCTCTGCACATATACCAGACCTCAGCTCTGATTTTGATCATGACAAGAAGACTGGAAATGTTCTTATCCAAAGATACAACTTTATAAACATGGGAAAGAGAGACCATGATTGATGACCTCCTAAATTTTTCATAGGTATGTGTCTCCAGGGTAAATAGAATGATTTCGGTCACAGATGAGGGCTCTTTGTAACACAGTGATTTATTTTGGCACTGTAAAATTATTTATTGGCAATGCATCCGAGAGGCATTGGAAAAATTAGCAGAACTCACCATAGCATCTTATTTTCTAATTAAGTGTGGACAGATTATTGAATTAATCTTTCACCTTTTTTGTATTTTAAATTTTACATTACAAATTTGTTATCTTCAATTTTTCCTTTAATGAAGGTTTACATTTCCAGAGCATATGCTTGTACATATAAATGCATATGAGGCATATGTGGTAATTATGCATCTCTCTCTCTCTCTCTCTCTCTCTCTCTCTTCCCCCCTCTCCATCTATAAAGAATGCATGCTTATTCGTCTGTCTCTGAAATAAAACATTCTAGGTTCAATTATAATGTGCTCACAGGCAGGCAAGGAAGGGAGCAGTGAGATCTGCATGCCACAGGAATGCCCGTTCCTGGGCAGGTACAGACAGAAGCAAGGCTGATCTCACACTGAATCATCTGGTAAGAGCTGAAAATGCAATGTTGCTCTTCGATTCTCACTTTGAAAAGTTATTGGGTTTCCCCACTCTTCTGATCCCTGTCATCTTTTACTCTCCCATCACTGCTCTCCGTTCCACCAATCCACTAGTATCACATCTTATCTAAAGTGAGCTTCTTTAACCCTGATCTGAGGCTCACTTTTGTTCACACTAAGTTAGGCATAGAGTGGGGATGTGGGATCAAATGGAAGTAAATGTCAGGGTATTAAAATGCTGAATATAAACATAAAATATAAATGTTGCAGAGAAGGCTGTCCCCCCAACCTAATATCTCTAGAGGCAATCATCTGCAATGGAAATAATTGCAGTCTTGTTGAGCTTCTTGGGCTCAAGAGAGAGCATGTCCTTGGAGAGGAAAAAGCACTTACTCTCAGCTGTTTGGAGATTCCTAAGAGAAAAAGAACTGTGCAAAGCCCTCTACATCTGCGGGAGCTGTGGGGGAGTTGGTGAGGAGAAGGGCCTCTGTGGCATTTCTACATGTGTATTATTTCAAAACAACTGTGAGAAGAACCGAACTTACTACTTGGAGATGCCTTACCATAGCTCTCCCAACAGTTTCCATAAGAAACATGGAAGATACAATACTTGCTAATTTTGTTCAAAAAAGCCAGCAGGGAATGACATTCTAACAGCACATTTTAATAGCAAATACAGGATAGTATTCCTCTCACAGAGACAGTGCCTGCTGCTTTTAACAACAATGAAACCAGATTTTATTTTTCACATTTGCCATTACCAACAAAATGGCCAGGGACATTGTGGGCATCACTGGTCTGAGCTTGACCAGGGAAAACCTGCAATCTGAACTCTCCTCACAGTGCAAAGGGCTCAGAGCAGCCAAGGAGCAGACACTTGAGTTTAATTAAGTTCATCACTCTTGGAAAAAAATTGCTGACATCACTTTGTTCTGATACAAACAGAGACCCTGTTTTGTCTCCTGAATACTTACTAGTTTAAAAATATATTTATAAATCAGTTGATTTGATTCAAACCAAACCGTCTGGGTCTGGACCTCACTCTCTAAGGCTTTTTGCTTCAGTTGTCCAAGCTTATTTTCAAACTACCTCACAGTGACCTGTGAGGCTAAGGGTGGGTTTAAACTTACTTCATCAACAGGTGAAAGCAAAACCCTGGTTTTAAATCTAGCCTTAGTGCACCTTCTGTAAAGCTTTTCTGTACAAAGCATAATCTTTTCTCAGAGACCCCTCAAAGACTGACCCTAGTCTTATTGAATTTTGCAAATGGATCATCAAAGTCAGGTTCTTGTTTTGAACACCTGAGTATCTTCTATCTGATCCTGCCACTAGAACCTGCCAGTGACCTTCGGCTGGCTCCTGTTGCAGACAGTGGTGGTGGAGGACAATGGTCAGGCTGGAGTGATAGCCCAGGAAGCGGAGTAGCCCCAGTCTCATGCCATGGGAATACACAACAGCACTACTTGTCTATCTGGGAAAGCTACAGACACATGACTGTCCCACCTCCTCTGTTTTTCTCCCTGTGCAACAACAGCCCTCAGTGTCTGGGCATGAGCCTGGGTAGCCTTGCCTCCCATCCCTACTTCCAGGCCTTCTGCAGGGAGGATGAGGCTTATTTTACACTGTCCCCTCCTGCCTATTCCCCACAGCTACTCCCCCCAGTGCTCATTGCAACGGCAAAAAAGGAATAGCTGCTCATGGCTCCTATGACTTTTGATTAATTGAAACACTTTCTTAACTTGAGATCAAACACTGGTGAATCATCCTCTTTTCTATGCTGTTTTAGAAACTGGATAATTTATATGACTATATCTTCATTGAATATTAATATTTCTCTCAGTAACTCTACATTTGAAAAATAGATTCAGAAATCAGCAGGATAAAAGGGCACAGTTTTGGCAAAATTTACATCAATTCTAATGTTACTACAACTACGAGGTTTTTAGTAGTTACGTAGAACAACTTTTACAAATCCATAACACCATCTTCATTATTTGCACTTGTTGCATTTTAGTATCTCTCTCTTCTTCCTCACATATTTCCAACAGAAGTTCACAACATCTCCAGAAGTCTTTGAAGTCCTCAAAAATCTTGCTTATGGATTTTCTGCTTCGTGTTTACTTCACAAGTTTTAGAAGACTTCATTCTAATTCCTTAATTCCTATACGAAACCCTGTGCAACGACTTGTAAAAGCACACTGGCAGTTTTGGAACAAACACCCTGAAATTTTGTGTTGGATGTAGCATTGTGTATTATGAGATAAAAGAAGTAAAGAAAAAGAAATTGCTTGAGGATGAAATTGGTGGGAGATGCCAGGTGTTTGGGTGCTCAAATAAAACAGAAAAAAAAAGGTAGAGAAAAGGAGAAAATAGCAAGGATAATTGTGCTGCTTTGATAATCACTCTAAATAAAATATCTTTCTATGGCTTGGCTGTCTTGTCTTCCAATATTGAATCTTACAATATACCGCTTTTTTTAAAAAAAACTGTCAAGTTCTAAACTCATGTCTGTGACAAGTTCATTTTTAAGTAGGTCATTTCCTGCCAAATCCTTCAGCTGGAAAGACAACAAAAAGTGTGAAATGAATTTATAGGGATTGTTTATCACACAGATGTTTAACAAAAGTAGCTGCTGAACCAGAGAAGGGCTATTCATACTGGAATTCAAATATGTGTCCCAAGGAGGAAGGTGACAGAGTTGCTGGTGGATGCTATGGAAACCTGATACTTTTTAATCAGATTGCATGTGAGGATCTTTTACCTATTTGTCGCTGTCATCCTTTCCCACTCACCCCACGCTGACTTCTGAGCAATTTTAAAACCTTGTCACGTCTGACGCAACTGCTTTAACAAGGCGGGAGCCCCACGATTATTGGCGGATAGAGGGAGGGACAGCTCCTCACAGCAAGTCTTGAGGGGCCATCTCCATGCCCAAGGAAATTAAAGAAGCTTTCTCTCACCCTGCAGCCCCCACTGCTTGATGCAAAGCCCTTGATATGGTGGGATTCATGCTTAGGTAATTTGCATCGGTTTCTTTTAGTATTCCTTTTGATGTGCATCATGGAAGACTTGAGGGCGCTTTGCAAAGGGCTGGAGGACAGAGCAGGAGCGTCACAAAGCCTTTGGTTGGGCTAAGGAAAGGGGATTCCCTGTTGAGTGTCTGGGCCCTGCCTGCTGTGTCCTGTAGTGCTGTGAAAGTCAGAGCTCTGCAAGAACCCTGTTCCTCACCCTCCCTTTTCATTCATTCACATCTCACCCGCTATTATGACTTTGCTCCCAGATTCTCCCTCTTGTTAATGGAGACGAATGAATGAGGTGTTAACCTGGAAGCACCCATGCCCTTGGGAGAGTCCTCATTTCTACTGGGCTTGCAGTCATCTGAAATGAGATTACTGGTCCAGCCCGAGATGCTTGCCAATCGCTGCCCAATTAAAAATTCAAACAGTCTTAAGGAATTAATTATTTGTAAGTCTGAGGTATAAAATAAGAAGCAGTCAAATTAAGAAGGTGACAAATACAAGTCTTTTAGGAATGCCTATGAGAAAAGATCATTACTTGGCTAAGAACAAAAAATTTCATCCCTTCAAGGAGTCAAGCAGCAGAGGACTGTGTCATTCCCAAATCTAAAGCCTGCTTTTACACGCCACCCCGCCATGCTCAAAAAGGGGCTGAATTCCTGAACTCTGCTGAACTCCTCCTTTTTCTGCTCACTTGAAGCCATAAGAGTTGGGTCTCATCTAGATTTTTACCATTCTCCATTAAGGCAAAGTTGTCATATTTTAACTGATCAAGCAATGCTTGAGGACTTATCTCAGAGTGGCCATTAAGGCTGTTGTTCTGCGTGTGTGCCATTGCCCTCAAAGGTGCATTATTGTACTGCGTGTACACTAATAGTTTTGGTAGTTTGTATTGATTATAAAGGTGTACCCTGAACAATTTCCCAGACAGTTGATTTACCCAGGACATCCAGAATTTGTGCAGAAATGATGAGCAAATTTGCAGCTGTGCTGATTCTCACATAACCTGCCAACTTGCAAGTCCATTTGGCTGTCTGCCTCCCCAGTTGTACACAGAGGTGGGTGCACTGGCTAGGCCATGCACAAGCAACACTGCCTGTGTGTGGCCAGGAATGTGAGGGAGGAATGGCTATTTCATAAAATGTACTTCAGTTGGCATGGTGTATCTGCCTCCAAATGATGGAACATGTGTATCACACGCCATGCATGTGTTCCAAATTGGGGAAAGAGAAGTCTTCCTGTATTTTCATATGCAATTAATTATAATAATAATAATTATTAGTAAAGAGGATTTAGACACATAAAAACATAAAGAATGCAGTGTTTAAGTTTTAGCTGCTTACTAGAGCACTTAAAGGAATGAAATTCTGGTTCCTACTTCTCCTGACCAACACTAGGAAGAAGTACATGCTTGAATACAGAGTCCAAACATCCAATGTACAGTCAGACCACATGGGGTTAGTCAGTAGAAAGCGTGGAGCTCTCCTATCCTGCCCATCTTCAAGTTAGTAATCTCATCACCAGTTTGCTGTTCCCTGAAAGTAAAGAACCAAGCCTGACAAAGACTCTGACAAAGAGCTGAAGGGAATTGCTGTGGTCTTTTAAATAACGAGAACGATGCTGCTCATTTTAACTAATTTGAGAAGTGGATTACACATGGATCTACCATAATTGGTGTACATTCCATGCACAATGCACAAAAGGCAATGCATACTGCTCAGTAATTTATTCTTAGTTTTAGAAAAGAAGGATGAAGGCATCGGCATCAACCCCCACATAAAAGTCTGGTGTGTGAAAATAGACTGAAAGGCGATATTGTCCTTAGCTGTGCTGGTAGATACTCTGGTACTTCCGTTGCAGCAGGTAACATTCTTTGCTGATGATAGTAGAATGATATAAGATTTATGCCAGAATAAAGGTGTGTACTGTAAAGCAGCATGTTCAATATATATGCTCCAAGTGAAAGCTAAAGTGGTGGATGCTTTCCTCCCCATCTTAGAATTAAGATATCTTGTGCTTATAAAATGTTCACATCTTTCTCGAGTAGCTTACTCCAAGGTTTGTGCACCAAATGATGAGAAACATGTTAAATATGTTTGGACACATCAAAGATAAAAATATTACTCATAGATCTGAGGTCTATTACCTCAGGGCACATTATGTATTCTGTTTTTCATATGTTCTCAAGTATTTCATTAAACATTAGTAGTTTTCTACACTTTTTATACTTTTCCCTTTGCTCAAGAAAATGGAAGATGGCAGCATTTGCTTTCTGAATCAAACTATTTTTATACTGACTTTTGAAACTAAAGGTTTGTCTCTGACAGACTGGTTTGATTATAATTCTTTTGTTAACTACAATTCTTTTATTGACATACAGCGAAATGTATGTAATTTGAAATTTGAATTTCAAACATGGTCAAGTATACAACACGGAAAACAAACATCATCTCTTAAAAATATCAATAAACACATTTGCTGAGGGCTAGAATAATTTTGCCATCATTATTACTTCTACATTAAAGGCATTTTATCTCTTTTGTACCTTTTTAGACCATAAATTATTTAGGTATGACTTTTCACAGAAGTAAAGCAGAGATTAGGAGAGCTCATGCATAAGCACCACTCTAATCTTCTTGACGTCAAAACACATGTAGATTTATCTGGTGCCTTCTCTTAAATGGAGATGAGTCTGTGATTTTTTTTCTGTAGCTGTGCTATAGAGCACAGGCTCTGATACTGCAAGCAATTCTGGGTCTTCTGCACTCCAAGGGTCTTCATAAATGCCATAGTTCCCACATGCTCCCAAGACCTGTGGAAAAAGATGTGAGTTCTGTGCCTGAGGAAGGGAAGGTGGCAAACAGAACTAAAGCATGAAAGTCTTCATGAAGCAGCCACATGCAGCCCTGTACACAGACAATATCGTGTGTGTCCTAAAATAAGACTCTAAAAGAACTTTAGTTGGTTTCCTGAGGGAGGAAGATGCTGGTAAGGGGTCACCAAAATGTCAAAAATCACCTGTAAATGAAACCACTCCTTCAAGTTAACCTCAGTCATGTGGCCAGTGCTGAGGACCAGTACTTGCACTAGACTACTCTCATTATGTGAGAAGGGATCCCACCCTTTGAGAATCTGAAAGTGTTGGAGAAGAGGGAGCAACAGGTAGAGCAAGACATTAAAACCTAGAGACAGAACTGCACCTCAGGCTTTCATGCGGGAGGTGATACTTGCTTGGAGGAAACAGAAGAGTTTGGGACTTAAGGAAAAGTTTGGAAGGTGTTTCAACTTACACTGATTCAGTGATCAGAAAGTAATGTCCCACTTGGCCTGTTGGGTGGAATCTTTGCTGCGGAAGGTGATCCCCTTCTATGTAGTGATATACAAATAACTGATTGAGAAGCACAAGAGTGTGTGTTCTCAGTTTATCCATGACTAAGAAGGGCAGAGCAGGCTCGCTGTCCCTGATTTAACTTTGGATTTATCCTAGAATTGAGAAGGGATGGACTGGATGACATCCAGAGGTATATTTCAACCTAAGTTCTTCTCTGGTGGAGAGGGCACTGATCAGCACAGTGACAGGGCAGAGTTGGTTTGGGAAATATGTTTTTAACTTCCTTTTCTTGCTATTGACCTGCAACTGTTGTCCCACATGTCCCAGTCAGCATGGTGACTGCTGAGTGAAGAATGTGCTGTTTTCAATGTGGATGCCTTCCTGTCAGCAATGCCATGGTTTATACAGAAGGATCTGTTTGTTGCAAGGCCGGGGAAGAACTGATGCTGGGGTTTCTGAGGTGGTAAGGATCTGCTGCTTGATTTTGGCCTAACACTTTAGTACCTCAACAGAGAATCAGTCCAAAAAAAGGAAGAAACTCCTTTTAAATTATTTTTTGAGGGATAAACAGGAAGATGATGCATTAACGGTGAACCTGAAGAGAGCTCAAGAAAGATAATGCTGTGCTTCCTGAGCAAGGGGAGAGGTGGGGGGCAGTGAGTGTTTTTGCACTTTGGGTTCGTGACTTAGGCCACATAAATGTGCCACTCAGTAGTGATCAGGGTGCTGTGGTACATGTACTCAAGAGAAAGGAATATTGCTTGTCCAGGGCTTCTAGTACAATCAAGAGAGAGAAAATGTTATGAGGACTATTTCTACTCACAAGGGGAAAACAGATTATTTGAGTCATTTATCACCCTCTATTACATAGTAATTCCACTGAAGTTGTAGATGGTCTGGATACAACATAATATAGCAGTAGGGTAATATAAAAATAACAGATAAGTGATTTTTTTCTTCCTTTCCAAAAAGGAGCTATTATATTTATAATTCCATAGAGCAATAGTACTTTTCTGGTTTCTTCAAGATTCATGACACAAATTTCCTGCTCTGTTCTCATGCTTTTCTGACTCGCTGTATTTCACAGCTGAGCATTTAGAACTGTTTTTGCTTCAGGGACACTCCAGGGTGGGATTTATCCTATGACAGTAGGGATGAGCTGCCTTTGCACGGGAGCCCTGAGTTTGTGTCTTGAGTCACCTTCTGATGCACACTGTGATGTACCACAAGACTGCCACCAGTTACCCACAACAGGCACCTATTTGCATCTTCTGTGATTCCTCTCCCACATCCTGCTGGTGAGCACTTAGTTTTGTTGTGAGACAGAGTTGGGATATGGCTAAGTTATGTTCCTGAACTCAGGAATCAGACTGTATCCCAAATCCAGTAATATAGACATTGCCTATGTGATGGTATTTTGCCATAATTAAATATTGTATGGATACTCCTATCTCAAGGGTACTTCAAGCATCCTACAGAAATCTTAATCAAGGTCATGTTTGAATGGCATTCAAACACTGGAGAGTGGCTGCATCTTCCATGTTCAAAATGAGAGAATTACAAATTTCTGTTTTCACTGAATGGTCCAATGCATGGCCAATTTACCCTTAGGGATGTAAAATAGAATTTTCAGGTTTCTAGGAGGAGAAGCAAGCTCAGAATTATATTTAAATCAGAGCAAATAGGAACAGTGAGGATTTGATCCTATTAGTTCTGAAATGTTTATCCTTCATGTATTCCTTTTTTTTTTGGTAGAAAGTGGTGTTTTCCAGTACATTCATATATTACATCATTCTGTCAGAAACCCTGGTTTTTATGTGGAAGACTGTCAACCTTACCTGTGACACTCTCACTAGAGATGGTTTTATACATTACTCTGTGAAGTGCTGACAAAATCATCTTCCTGATAGTTCATACAAGCAGGATCTGGTGGATATTTTCACTGGAAAGGTTTTATTTTAGTAGAGTAGGTAAAAATGCAGAAAAAAAGAGAAAACTCATGACATCATAAGCAGCTTGCCATGTTAGGTAAGCTCCACAATTTACTGTGCTGTGGTAGGACATTATAAAATGATAGACTAGAAGCACAAAATATGTTCAAGGTTTTTTTTTCACTCAAACAATCTGTCTTGGTGAAGAAAGTTAAGTTATCTTCAAAGCTGCATTCGCTCTTCCTAAAACATGTTGCAGTTTCTTCCTCTTGGTGATGGGCTGTGCACAGCGTCTAAGCTGCCAATGCCGTCAGCGTGTCTCAACTGACTGCAATCACTGTTCAACATTTTAGAGCAAAGAAGGAAAAACGTCCCTCTCAAATAAATTTTTCAAGACCATATATCACAGCCAAGATCAGGAGTTGCTCAAGGAGAAATTATGCCATGAGAAGAGAAATGGGCAAGAAGCATGACAAGAAAAATGGACAACCCCCATACTGGTCCAAAACACCTGAACTGCTTTAAAATAGGAAGGATATGGTGATGCCAGGGGATGTTTTTGCTTTTCTAGCTTTATATATATATATATATATTAGAATGTAATGTTAGAATAATAGAATTCCTGTAACTTTCCACTGAAACTCATAGATAATAAAGCATCCTGTCCTAGACAAAATAGACCCAATTATCATCCTTAAGCATTCCAGAGTTGGACATGATATCGCTTTATGACGACCAAAAAACGAAGCCATCGAACTAGCAGAGACCTCCAACAGAAACCTGCCACGAGGAATAGTCTCATTAAATTCTGCTTTTCATTGGACAATATTTGCAAATTATGTTAAGTCACTAAAACTCTGTAATAGTAGAAGCTTAAGGGTGTGGGATACCCCTTTTTAGACCTTTTTACCTTTTTATATCCTTTTATAACTTACATCTTCTTTGCGCCACCTGCAGGGATTGGGCCCATTCCCGCGAGCATGGCTGGTCCCGGAGGGAGTTCTGGGAAAGATTTTTGCTTTCTCCCTACCTCGAATAAAATTTTTACTTCTTCTTACCCTCATATCCAGCCTCAGCCTTTGCTTTTCAAACGGACAAACCATCAATGGGAACTCATTGCAAATGTGTTGAGAGTGTCTGCATAATAAAGATGATGCACAAAGGCATTAAGCAAGCAGTTTTGGATATCTGCCACTGAATCATATTTGAATTGAAATAGGAATGCAGAGTGTTGCTATATTGTTGTGATTATCTACAATATGCCAAATATGCCAATTCATAGAAGAAGGTTGCTTTATCAAGGGTGGACCCAGTTTCATTTAAAGAGAATTTAAGTTTGCGGTCTGAAAGGTCTTTTCTCCCCGTTCCTCCACCACTACACCACCAAACAATCTGCTTTGATTAAATATTCTCTCCATATTAACATTCTATCTGTAGAATTTCATTCTCTTTGCCAGTTTTGCACCAGCATTTATATGTTGAAGTAAAATAATATGCAAGATAATTAATTTATTAACTAACTCATTCTCTAATTAATTCAGGATTTCTCAGCTTTTGAATCACTAAAACAATAGAAAAAAAGAAGATAAATGCTTTCATATAATACTGGTTAAAAGACTTACTTTTCATATGTAAAATAAAAATGCTTTTATGTTAACAGGTCTGTTATCTTGTCAATGAATAAAGGATTTATGGGCCTAATATCCCTTTTTGCTCATAAAAGAATAGATCATATGAGAAATGTGATTTGGAGTGAGTAATAATTTATTAGTTCATTGTAAGCTTTAGCTCAACTTCTTAGGAAATAAGGCTTGTGTCATCATGATGTCTGTCTGTTTCTGCATCAGTCCTTCAGCTCTCTAGGAACATTTTTCAACGTGATAGTCACAATGCCAATCAAATATGATAAAAGTAATGACCCCTGGAAGATTTTCCTTAAATTTCAAGAACATAGATTGTCAGTTTTAGCAAGGTTGAAATTATTGCTCTCCATCAGAGAGAAGGCCACAGGATGTGACTGTGGAAAACTGAAATAGGGTAGAACCTACAGAAACCAAATGTGTGTGTTTGCCTGCTCACTAAACAGCTTGTCTACTTAAAGATGTCCGTATTCTGTCTTTAGACACCAGACTCACCCTTATTTATATAAATAATAAAAATATATAACGGAGTCTTTGCCATCTGGTTTGTCATAATGACATTTTGGGGGACTCCAGGTGGGTGGCAGACAGAGGATCTGCTAATTTTTCAGGCTGTGAAAGCTAAGCAAAGGGGACATGATAACAGTTTTCCATAGAGATGGATATGGACTGGTTTTTTACCACTGTTGCCAGTACAAGAAGCAGAAGGAATTACGGGACATTACCTCCATTCCAGCAGGAGGGAGGTTCACAAAGAGGTGTATATCACAGGGGCAACTTGAAGACATCTCTTCTTGGGATGCTGTAAAAACATTTCTTGGGTTCATTAACAACCAGCCATGCTTCACACTCAAAAGGGAGAAAAAATGCATTGAGAGCTTCAGGATGTCCTTGAGATTTAAGTCTAAAGGGACAGGAAATGTTCAGAGGTGTTATTGTCTCAATTTTTGTGCTCTTTGATATCTGCTTCTATGTTTGGGGAATTGGGTTTTATATTACATAAAATGCTTTCCATTTATCTAATTTAGATTTTGTCTACATTAATTACAGTAGTATATATTTATTGATAATTTTACTGCTTTCCAAAGACAAACTGCTTTAGACTAATTTATTCAGACTCAAAATAATGATTTTGTGTAAGACATCTGAGGGTGTCACCCCAGAGAAACCTTCTTACAAGCTGGAGGCAGGACATCCAGGGGAAAAGGGAATGATGGAAGGATGAAAATATGGTGAATTTGAGGAGTTGCACAGTTTTCACCATGTGCTGCTTGTTCCCATGTTCCTCAGACTGGTCTGAGACCCAGGGTGGGAAGTAATGCATGACTTGGAGTACACACCAGGAGCTGAGGTTCCTCAGTGACTTCTTATGGAGATTTAGCACCTTTCACTGGTGGATAAGTACTGGCCTGCCTTTTTTGCTTTTATTTTATTTTTAGTGTTAGTCTTTTATAGGAAGAGAGTGACAATGTCCCAACTAACCTCAAATTTCCAGCATTTGGAAAAATTGCAGATCATCACTCTAGGGATGCAAGGGATAAGCCTCACTCTGGGAAAATGATCTTCCTGATCAGGCTGTTATTTTCCCTGCTGGGTAAGTATTGAAGAAAGGATATTGGGATGATGCATCTTTGGTCTAACCCAGCGTGGGTGCTCTTCAGATTTTGTGTTCAGATTTTGTGGTCTGAATGCAGAGTAATAATTATGAGAACCATCCCCGTTGCTGCATCTGGTGACAGTTTCAGATTACATGACAGATTTTGGACCTTTTTTGATAACATACCACAGCAGCGATAGCCCAGTTGTGACTGTGAATGCAGCTGTTCTCCATGCCTTCAGAAGCAAGAAGATACCAAACAGTCTGAAAGAAGCAGTGCAGTTTTCATTTATGTTTTTAAAATAAAATGTCATACTATATCTGAAAGCTCAAACCTGATTATTTAAACAATCCCTGCATACATGCTATGATGTACAGTAGCTGTCCTGACAGCTAGAAAAGAGTAAATAGTATCATAGTCTATATTTATAGAATCAGTCTGTGCCAATGATTATAATTGCTTGAATAGTGCTTATGAGAGCAGTTGGAAACACTAGACTGAACAGTAGATTATTTTTCATTTGACTGCATTTATGCTTGTAAGCATATATGTGTAAGCACTTGCATAGTTACAGCTCTGGAAGGCTTATACTTCCATAAGAATAAAAACACGATTCATTTACCAATCATAGTCTCTATCCTAAACAGTTTCTGTCATACGGATAAAATGGTGAGAACTTCCCTTAGGCCAGGTTTCAAACCTAGTTAAATTAATCTAACTACATTAAGCAGTAGGAAACTCTTACGTATAGTAACTAGGTGGGCTAGTCAGGTAGAGGAAAATCTTTCTTCCTTTGGAAGTAGACATTTAAAAATACAGATACCTTTGTCCTCTATTTCTCTCATACAGAAAATTGTGCTTCCACAGAAATGAGCTGTGTGCAAATAATGATTAATGGTCATAAAATGCAGAGAGCTGTGCTAGTCATAATCATATTAGGCAGTAAAAACAACTGTTAGATAAAATCCAGAAGCAATTTTTTCAGCTCTTGAAAGTGAAGGTGTACAAAGCATGCTAATACCTGTGGCCCATAGTTTTATCCAGTGCAATGTAGCTCTAAATGTGAGGAAGGAGAGCCTGCTTTGTGTGAGATTTCTTCCTGAAAACTATTGTTGGGCAGTACGGAATGGAGGAAGCAGATGTGTTTGTGAGGCCTCACTGTGGGAATGAATTGTCTGGTGTGGAGATAGTCCCAAATGAGCAAAAGAACAAGATGAACAAGACTACTAATATCTGGAGAGGAAAAGCATCATAAGCCAAAAGATTGAATAGCAACTGAACCTGGATGGAAAAGCAAATGAAAATCATGTGGTGTTTTAGGAATGAGATCTTTATAGTAACATTATGTAAAAATAGATGACTGTATCTTTTAAAATTTTTTGATACTAGACTAATCATGAGGCTCTATCAAAGAGCAATGCCTCAATTGTGAGTTCTTCCCTCCCGTACAAATAGATACACACATATACACACACGCAGAGGCTCACATGAGTGATGGTGATATTGCTGATTAATGTGACAAACTAAAAGGCACTAGTACAAATTGTTAATACATGGTAGACAATTACATCTGCATTAAAAGTATTTTAAACATATTGATGTCATGCAATTATTTCATCTATATCCTGTATGCTGAAGCTAAGTTCTGGACAGTAATATCTGTAGCAAGCATAGGGATGTCCATAACGCTAATGAACACTTGGATGTCAGTCAGGATGCATTCTATGCTTTATTCTAAGACAGAAATGCATTTACAAACCAACAGGCTTTATCTGGATTAGAACCCCCAGTTCATACAATATCAGGCAACCTAAGAAACTTTCCTCCTAAGACTCAAAGCCTTTTTGAGAAAGTTTAGTCTGGCTAAATTCACACTTCTCAAGCAACATCAAGATACTATTACAGCCTGGTTTCCACAGAGTCTTGATACAAGAAACTCATAATTTTGTATTTGTACTTTAAAGACAAATCTTCAGAACCACTCATTTTCTTAAGAGGTTCCAGAAAACTGCTTGATCTATCACCATTGTGCTTTGTGTCCCTAGAAGAAAAAAGAAAGAAAGTTCAGTAAAGGCTTTTTCTTGCGTTTTTTTCATGCTTCTTTTCCTCTGTTGAAGTGTTATATTATCTGAACTATAGTTACAAACTCCATTTGGATTACAGTCATTTTACAAAGCCGTTTCTTTTTTAATAGAAACACTCCAAAAAAAATTGCCATAAACTAAAAAGAGAAAGAAAGGCATAGAAAGGACATACTTAGTGTAGATTTGTGATTGTTACAGAAAATGTAGGCTTTACTGGAACTGAAGTAAAGATATGAGCTATGTCAAGAAGTCGTGGACAATTATTAGAAAATGTAGTTTCATCTAATATTCATTACTGGAGGTCTAGAAATAACTGTGTTTACCTAACCTTCCAAATGGAAGTCTAAAAAGGGAAAGGAAATCTCAAAACTGGTTTCTCATTTCTGGTCAAGGTGAGCATTTGCAGCTCCTGTACTCCTTTTAATGCCCTACAATACCTCCTCTCCTAATTCAGATCTCTTCCCCAAAATTTTTTCTCCTGGTGGGTTTTCATTCTTTGTCCTGCTTTTAAAAAAAAGCAAATGTAACAAGTATGAAAGTGAGCATTTGCTGCACTTTTCCAGAAGCCCCTGTGCCTGTCTGTAGAAACTCAATGGCAAATATACCAGCTAAAGGAAACTCAGTTGCCTTGAAGTATTAGCCCATTCTGATTAACTGCTCATAATAGTAGCCTCGAGTATCTTTTGTATCTCCAGCTTCCTCATCCTGGTGATTTTTTTTCTGGAAATCATCACATGTATGTCTAACAGCACAGCATTAGGAAGTGCATAAATATCTCATAAATATTAGCACACACTACATAATCAGAGAGGATACTGGTGGGTTAGGTGGATTTCCAGGCTGCACCGTATTCTAACACTGTGCTCCCCCTTCCGTAAGCTGCACAGTAGGACCTCTGCCCTGATTTACACCAGCAACAGCATAGAACTGTCAGGGCAGATCTGATGGAGTACCATCAGGGCACATCTCAGGCTTCAGAGAGGAATGAGGGTGAAGAGCATGCTGCCCTCCCTATGGTGAGCAGGGAGGCTCCATGTCCTCCCCTTCCCTGCAGCACTGATAGAAACAGATAAACAGAAAACCTGAGCTGGGGCCATGCACACCAGAAAACTCTGGGAAATGTTAAAACAACTGAAACCAAAGTTTTAAAGTGAGAAGTAGCAGGAAAAGTTAAACATAGGCGCTGCCATCTGCCCTGCTTATAGCATAAAGTACAAGATATATGTCTGGGGCTGCCAAAGGTTCAGCAGATACATCCTCCTCTCAAAGCCCTGAAATGCAGCACTGATGCTGGGACTGAGACAGCCTTTGGCAAACAAGGCTGTGTTCAAAACTCAGAACTGGAACCACCTTGTGCATTTTGGATGGACATGTTTGTAAAAATACTGTTTTATTGCAGCAGCAGCGGAGGCTGAGGCTGTTGCTTAAAACTCCATCAAAACACTGAAGGGTGAAAGATATATACTCGCTTAGAAAAGAGCACAAGTCACAACCAAATGGACTGTCTTTTCCACATCATTAATATTTACAGTTTTACACCTATAACACCATTCACAGCCAAAACTACTGCTCACCAGACTTCATTAATATTCATAGCTGCAAGACAAGTAACACAACTCACAACTGCTCTCTATTCCCAACACTTCATTAATATTTACAGCTCTATATGTGATTTAGCCAACTTATATAAGTTCACAGTGGTGAATCATAATACTAAGGTTAACTTACACTGTGCCCTTTCAGGCTAAGTAGGATCTTAAAATAAAAGCTGGGATGTGAATTAATATTACTATCTGCAATAACTTCGGTTCTCATAGTATTTAAGCCTCATAATTCAGCTTGTATTGAATCGAGGTTTTTCACCTGCAGCATAAAGACTCTTTGAAATGTAAAATTGAAGCAAAATCATGTCTGTGGCCTGCTATGGTAGCAAGACTTTTACCAGAAATCATTGGCATTTTCATTATGAATCCAGACATACTTAGCAGATGCTACAGACTGGATTGTGTTGGTATAATAAAGTAACAAATTATTTGTATGGATAATTAATATGTGTTACAAACTTTAGTGACCTACTAAATGTCATCCCATGTATTTTTATTTAACAGTTAGAAATTTAGCCTAGGCTAGTTCCCAGAGCCCCTCTGTACTCAGTGGGGATAACCCAGCACCTCCAGAGGGCGATTCATGCTCTCTGCCCAAACACTGTTTAATGCCCTTGTCAAAAAGTAAAGTGTCCCAACTGTGTGAGGGAGCTGTAAGAATGACCGTGTGGGATGTGGGATGCAGATCTGGGGACAACCATAATTTGTGTCAGGACAAAGTGAGTTTCCTTATCTACTATATAGTTGCATAGATGTATTTTTGGTCTTCTAAAAGAGGTTCACTATTGTCTTACACATAGATCGATGTGGTAACTAGCAGAGGTCTTCTTAATTGTTTCATGCTAACAAAGTAAGTAATAGAACTCTATTTCAAATTCACATTGCATCCAAAAAATTCAGTCTGTGGGCAGACAGACCTCGGTCATGACCTCCAGCAATTTCACAGATTCACAGAATCAATTAGGTTGGAAAAGGCCTCTCAGATCAGTGAATCCAACCTATGGCTTAGCACCACCCTGTCAACCAGACCACGGCACTGAGTGTCACATTCAGGGTTTCCTTAAACACCTCCAGGAATCGTGACTGCACCATGTCCCTGGGCAACCCATTCCAATGTCTAATTACCCTTCCTGTGAAGAAATTCTTCCTGATGCCCAATGTAAATCTCCCCTGGTGCATCTTAAGGCTGTGTCCTCTTGTCCTGTAGCTGGTTGCCTGTGAGAAGAGATCGACCCCCACCTGGCTACAGCGTCCTTTCAGGGAGTTGTAGACAGTGATAAGGTCACCCTGAGCCTCCTCTTCTCCAACCCCACAACCCCAGCTCCCTCAGCCACTCCTCATAGGGCTTGTGCTCCAGACGCTTCACCAGCTTCATTGCCTTTCTCTTGACTTGCTCCATGTCCCCTTTGAATTGAGGACCTGCAAATCCGTGTCCTTCTTGAATTGAGGGGACCGGAACTGAACACAGTACCTGAGGTGTGGCCTCACCAGTGTCAAGTGAAAGGGAAGAATAACTTCCTTAGTCTTGCTGGCCACACTATTTCTGATACAGAAAATTGATATTTCAAATAATTTCAAAATATTTTTCACATCCTGAAAAACCTGTAACTTTGTGTAAAGAATTCCTTTTCCCCACCTTTTCATCCTTTGAAAGACGTGAACATAACTCCCAAAAAACTTTATGTAGTTTCAAGTTACGTTAAAACAAGCCATGGAGCACAAAAGAAACCTAGCAGAAAAAAATATACTGGTGAAATCTTCACTGTTGGCAGGAGCTCAGCAGAGGTTGGAGATGCTGTTAAAGGAGCAAAATGTAGCTGATGGACCAGGGATGTTCCTTTCCTTGCAGGGAGACAAAGATTTGCAGTGCAGCTGGTCCCTTCTACTTGCTTCAATGCTCATCTCTTAGCTATGCCCACTCCCAAAATCTGCCCGAGTGGGATGTGATATAAATTGTCAAATCCTGCAGTAGCATAATGATGTTTAAGCTACCAGGCACTTTATGGTGCTGATAAATTAGTATGCATAAAATTAGGTAATGGTACAGAAGCTACTAGTGTTCGTCCTTTTATACACTTTTGCTTTCAAACTGAGAATGTAGCAGAATCCATTCTCCCACCCACCCTGCCCCTTGGGTGTAGAAAAAAATTTCTTTTTCTAAAAATGGGAGATTTGGGCCACTAGCTAATCTTACAGTAGGACAACTATTGTTCCAAGTGCCTAGTACTTAACTGGGGAAACAGAAGGACTGAGATAAAGAAGAAAACAGTCAAGGTTTAAGTGCAAGGAACGGATGGGGTTTCTCAGAGCTCAGAGCCGCGCTCTACTCACGTGGCTAGTAGGGCTCAGTAGGGTCTGATTTATGACTCATTGTGGTGGGAGTGCTTCAGCATCCACCTCTGTGGGTAGTACATCCGTACCCAGCCTTAGAGACACAGACATATGAAAAACACTTTACTCTTGTAAACCACAAGTGAATGTTCAGGATTATGTGGCTTTGTTCCATAGATTAACATTTAGATTAAAAGGAGCTCTAACTATCTGCTGAGTCAACTTTTATCTCTCTCTGAGGTGCTACTTGGCCTGAGAATCTGTCCCCAGCTCTCTTTTGTCTTTTTTTAGCCTTTTTGATTTATACTCTGCAGGAATCTTGAAGGGTGATGGACCATATTCTGAGGGTGAAGTAAAAGTGAGGAGAAAGGAACTTTTTTCATCAGAAGATTGCTTGAGGACTCTCCCAAGCCAAATATGATCAGCTACAAGTGTCAATGAAATAAAGAGATGTACAGAGGAATCAGTGGAGAATAATAAACATTTCTGGCCACGCCTGCTAAATGGCTCTGCCCATAGGCAGCAAGCAGCACTAGAGACAAACAGGGAAAATCATTGAAGAAAAATTCTAATCTGAGAGCAAACAAGTTGCACAATAAGAATTGCATCCCTTGATATCACAAGAGGAAGGGTCTTGGTTGTAATGATTAATTCTAACTCTTCTGAGTGCTGGGAGAATTGCATCTGTTAAATAGGGCATCAGGCACACCCACACAGTCTTGCGTGCTTCAGTCCCACCTCACATCACTACTCAGTGCCTGCACTGTGGTGTCTTTCTTGCATTGTCCCAGCTGGACATAAGGTGAAGAGTCAGAACTGGGAGCAAAGCCTTGGGGTTGAGCTGCAGCTGTGGAGTGAGTCTTGGAATGGGAGGCCCATGCTCCCAAACCCCCTTTTGAGTGCCCTGATCCTCAGTTTGAGCTTCGTGTTGCATTCTGTCCATCATGCAATGTTACATGCTTGGGGCAGTTGTGACAGGAGAGCAGAGGTCTGAGAGGTGTGTTACTGGCATAGTGGCTCTGAAACCTGAGCACAACGCTCTCAAGGAAGCCAGGATTTCCTCCACAGTTACTCCATTTTGCCTTTCATCTGAGATGAAGATTGATGTAAGATTTTGCAAACCATCTATCAGAAAGCAAAGCAAGAGTCTGTGTGGGTTTAGGGCTGGAGATGAGAGTGAGAGTTACTGTCAACTAGAAAAATGCAGTATCAGCCTGTCACTGTTCCCTGTGAGCAGAGGAGAACTGGCCAACCTGTCAGGGCTTGGAGTGCTCCTCCTACTCCAAGTACTGTGAACACATAGCACAAAGCTTGGGAAGGCGAGCAGGGAACTGCTCATAGTAAATAATTTTGAAGTATTTAATGAGCTAGAGAGAGGTTTTCTTGGAGGATGATTTATGCTCTGCCACCTCTCCTGTTTACTTCCAAATGGTGTCTTAATTGCTTTTCTCCTACTTGTCCCTCAATTAAAGCCTCTCTTCGCTTTTACCTTCATTTTCAGTACATCACTTAATTTTCCTTATTTACTTTTTAATTAATGATCTGGCACTTTTTGCCTTCCGTAAGCTCATTGCATTGAAAACTCTGTCCATCACTACTGTTTCTTGGGAGCAGGAAAATGAAATTTGTTTGCTCTAGACAAAATTAATTTGACTCCTTGTTTTGTTTCCTCTCTTCTCATGAAGCCAATGTGGTTTAAATCACTGGCTGCATAAAATTATTTTCTTGGGTCATATACCCCCTCTTCTGTCATTTTTGGCAATGCTGATACAGTAAAATTAATTCTCTTCTGCTAACAGTATTTTCTGCAGGACAAATCAATATCTACAATAATAATTTGTGGAATTTAAACAGTAGTAGTATTTTCTACAGTTTTTCATAGATCTACAATTTTTCTAATTTCTTTTCTGCAGATGTCCCCTTGGCTATGTGCAGGAGATGTACATGTAGCTCTAGAATAGCAAAGTGAGATAAACATGTAATATATTTACGCTCACTGAAGAACCAACCATGCAGAAAAAAAGGGTAATGCACTCATTAGCATGGCTTTTAAGCAGATGCAATTTATTCTCATCCTCATGGGTCTGAATCATTTATTTCCTGCAATTTTTTTCAAGTAGCACTCTATCTGTTAGCCATATCATCAGTTTGTGAGTAGGTGAATGTGATGCCTATTGCCTCTTTTCCAGTTATGTTTAAAATGTCATCACAAGGAGAACACTAGATTTTGTGCTTCCAAGGGGCAGGCCCTGGCCCACCACTGTGGACAGATTGCCCCAGAACAATTCCTTCTCTGCCTTCCATACTACAAACCCATCCTATCCCAAGTCTTTCTGCACCTCTGCGTGGGGCTGTTTCTCATTCTTTCAACAGGGAGGAATGTGTTTCAGTGGCCTGGAGTGTGGTCTTGTACACTGCCTGACAGTGTGGGCAAGCACACAGCTACTCAGTCAGTCTGCTGGGGCACTATGTTCTTCAGCAAACTGTTGATCACAACACAGAAGTGGACAACAACCTCCTGGGAGACCAGCTAAGTACTAAATAATTAAGACTGTTTTTAGATGCCTATGTTGACAGCCAACTCCTTGCTCACCAGCTGCTGCTACTACTGAAGTCCAAGGCCATGGGCAGCTCAAAAAAGAGTGAAAGGGAAGACTTGCAAATGGGAATGAAGGAAAATGTCCTTACTCTGTCATTCAAAGTGTCAATAGCATCTCATAAGATAAGATATATAACCAACATCCCATATAAATGATTTATCCTTGGTGCAAAACCAAGAGTTTCATGCTGCTGAAGGTAGAGGCAGTTATTTGTGTTCAGCCACATAATGAAAATCATTATCGTTTTGGTTTGAATTCTTTGGTGTATTTGGTGTATTTCTAGGACTGAACCCAAGGAATTCCAGTCTTAGAAATACATTTTACATGTTGGTCTTAACCAGTTGCTTAATACCTCTCAACATCTCCAGAATGTATTTGTGTGATTACTAAGGTGCATGTTTGCGGTATAGTTTCATTTGGTATTAATGGAGCAGTATAAAAAATAAAGCACTAATAGCTTTATGAATATTTATGGTAAAGTCACGTAGCTACTATTGGGAACATATTATTCTATTTTGTGAGTGCTTTAATGACTTGCTGCTTTATTCATGCAAGCAGTTGCAACTCTTGGGTGTTTCACAAATATTTGCATGGATACCGCCCTGCCCTCCTCTGTTATTACAGCCAGGTCCCACTCTAGGTTTGCCTTTAAAAAAGACATCCATTTGGAGAACAAAACCACACAACTGGGATATAGCACTGAGATGCTTTACTTAAAATACATTAAATACTAAGCAGCAACTACTATGCAAACTGTCTGCCAGTTAGAACTTGGTGAACCACCAGAAATCAGGCTCAGTTCACAAAAAAATTCACAAGAAAGAATACAACAATTCTTCAGTTATTTATTTGAAAAGAAAAATTTAATTGAGCTGTGTCCTGATGAGCGTGCAAGTCATCCACACACTGCCTGGGAACTGGTTTAACTACAAAAAATGTGCCAGACCCACTCTGCTGAATCCCATTGCATCCTTAAGTCTGATCATGGTCATTTCAGTCAGAGCAGGATCACTTTGTTTACAATTTTCATATGCATATTGCAGCGTGATTATGTGGATAATAGAAATAGTTTTGAAAGGTGGAATAAAGATGTTCACTAAACTGATCACCAGGTTTAATGAATGTGTTAGGACATCTGCTAGAATTGGTGTTTTTCACAGTTGGAGACTATAAATTTGTTTCACTGTAATAAAAATGATCTCTGCTAGGATATGCTGAATCCAGGAATAATTGATTACAAAAATGCAGTTGTTCCAGAAAGGATAATTAAAAAAATTTAGTCAATTTAAGAAGAACTTCTGTTGCTTGCCAAAGATGTGCATTGAGAAAAAGAACCAAAAAAACCTTAAGTTTCTTAGTAAGATTTCCAGCCAAAGTGCTGATTTCTCATCCAAAATTAGGACGTTGACAAGTACAATAAAACTCTTTCAGTAGATGGATAGTATATACATTCTTTCTTAGAGAAGAAGAACGCAATGTTAGCTACCATATTTCAAAAAAGTAAAATAATTCCCTGGTCTGCAGAATCGTGTGAATTATCCTGTTCTGAAACTTTATGCAGTTCTTAGGTCTGTCCTGTATGTTTAATAGTCAACTATGATTTTAGTCATCTTCCTGTTGTGATACATTAGAAGGAACTGCTGGATCATTGTATTGCTCCAGAGCAGAGAAAATTACTATAGTTTATGGAAAGCTGCATATGATTCATCTGATTAAACAGCTGATCAACAGGGAAAATAAATAAAATGGAACAGAATATGTCATTAGACTGAACCATGTACTGTTATCACTGTTCTTTACTCTTACTGAAACATAGCACAAAGGCAAAATAAAAGCTCAAGGATTTGGAAGAAAAAGTACAGACATCAACTGAAAAAAAGTCTTTGCCCAAAAGATCTAATAATCTTGACCTCATTCTCCAATGTCACGTGCCAAAGTGGGCCACAAATCCCATCTCTGTCTGTACACCCACCTCAAAAAAGCAAAATCACAGTCCTGTGATCATGTACCCTCTGGCCCACACTCGGAGCTTCAGAACTGTCCTTACACCTGAAGTCCAGACATCCGTACCCTGCCCTTGTGGGTCTGGCCCCATGTCCTGAGCTGGAAACATAGCTCCCAGCATTGGCAGGATCCTAGCAGTGATGTTTTCTGAGAGAACCGCCCCTCCTGGATTTAGTGAGCATTAGTAGCTGCCTGTGTCAGTGGCTGCCCATGTCTATCTGCCAGGGAAGTCCCTCTACCACAGCCATCATTTACCCTTTTCTAAGGCACTTCCTGTTCTACCAGCATTAGACCATATCTTGGGATCTCCTGCTGCTGACAGACAGGCCCATGGGCTTACACAGAAAATTCCTTGTTTTCTGTAGTTTTATAAAATGAAAAGGAAGTTTTGTCCACTGTAAAAATTGAGGGAGATGGTGAGGGAGCAAGAGGTATTTTTTGAAGAGAAGAACCTGTCAGCTTCATGATAAATTTGTTTTAACTCTGAGAGTAGGTTTGCAGCATGGACTTGCAATTTTCCTTCAGTTTTCATTGTAACACCTCAGTCCCTGACACTAACGCTGGCACAGATCTTCTAGGGACCAACATCAGATGATCCCATGATATGCTATTTAAGGCAAAATATGGCAAATATTTCCAAACTTGTCCTTGTAGGTACTGCTAGCACAAAAAGAACTAATTCTGAATGAGTCTCCCTCTCAAGATGAGATGTAGGTTGAGAGCAGATCCTCATCAGTAAAAATCCCTGGATGGGCCCTAAAATGACTCACCAATATATGAACTAGTGTCTCTGTGGGAAGAAATTGTCTTCAGATCTAATTTGGCTTACTTCCTTCAGCAGAGAGAGATGCAGGCCTGCAGTGACAGGAACAGTGGTTGCACTTCAGAAAACAACTAGAGGTAAGGGCAGCTGCCCCTAGGAAGGTTTTAGGAACTAAAACAAGAAAATAGACTGCATGTGGACTCAGCATGTGCAGCAAATACAGCAACCATCATGACTAAAACCTCTTCCCTAAAGTGGTCTTTCTTCTGGGCTCCCTGGCTCCTTTGCTAGCTGGGCAATTTAGAACTACTTTAAAGAAATTTCTGCATTAGGTGAGAAAATGTTATCTGCCTTGTAACTTGTTTCTTTGCAAAGAAGAAAAGATTGCCATGACTAGAATAGGAAGAAAGAGTGTCAAAGCACCAGCTAGGACAGAAATCCTGCCAGAACCAGTCTCTACAGAGAGTGGAGATTGAGGATGTGGCTGGAGATAAAACCAGCTCTGGTAAAATCCATGTCAGGAAAAGGAGTGGATGTCAGCTAAGGTGTTACTAATAAACTTAGTTTTATTGAAGTACTTGGAGTCAAAGCTTCTCACAGAAACTTGATTCTCTTCTGGTATGAGTCCATCCCGACCAGAACAGGGTAACATGAGTGTCCATAGGGTGCAGCAACTGCTCCAAGTTGGTTTAGGACAGACACTCTTACCCAGAATGTTTTTCCTGTTTGTAATTTCACTGCCCGTAAGAAGAGGTCCCAACAACTTAGCGAGATCTTGCTGGGTAGCTACAGAGCCGCTCTTCCCCAGGGCAACATGGCCTCAGTGTCTTGTTGCCCAGAGTTACTGACCACACATCTCCTAGAGCTGTGTTTGTCATTGGATGGCTGGTGGCCAGTTTTCTGAGCCAACAGGAGAAGTTTGTCTTTCTGAAAATATAAACGGTAAGAATTCAACCAAGTCTTCTCTCTGAGACTGGTGGCCTGAGGAGTTTTGCCACTTTCCTCCCGACCCTGTGGGATTGTAGAAAGCTTTGACAGATCTTGCTCATGGTACTGCTCAGGGAAGCTCTGAGAGAGGCACCCGGGAGTGCAGTGCAGCTGCCACCTTGGACAGCATTGACAGTGGGCATGAGAAGGTCTGCCTCTCATGACATGGAGGCTACAATTATCACTCTACAATAGTGCTGTATTAGTGTTCTAGTTAATTGTAAGTCAGCATGAAGCATCCTAGAAGACTCTAGTCCCTTTGTCAGTGTTCTGCACGGGGGCTTGGACTAATCCTGTTACAGATAGCTTTGATCCTTGGGGCACTGAAGATGCGGGAAGAAGATTTACATGGTTGACTTGCATGCTGTTGTTTGCAAGAAGCAACATATCTTCACTATGTGCTTTCCATTCCAGTCAAATGCCTTCACATTCCTTTTTAAGGATACACAGAGCCCTCAGTATTTCTGTAATTGCTATACTCTGTGCCATAAAAACCATTCTGGAAGAAGATATATCCAGTAAACACAGGCATGAAGAAGCTTTTGTTGTCCCCACTTGTCCACTGGGGAAGAAGAAGTAGTGCTTGGAGGATTGCAGCAAGTTTATCTCAGAGAGATTTCTGAAAGTGTTTTTTCTTATACTATGAAAAGTGGTTTCACAATGTGGGAGGTCAGAGTAGACTCCTGTCTTATGCTGCAGTAGTTGAGAACTTTGCTTACTCATTTTGGAGGTGATATTACTAAATTAAGGCAAAATTGTTTTGGTTTTCATCTTTTGAAAGGCAATTTTTTGCACTTTTGCCATCAAAACATTATGGTGCCAAGTGAGATAGCACCTTTAAAGAAAAGCTGCTACTGATCTGCGTGACAAAGAAAGCAGAAACTCCAAGATTTCTGGGAAAGAATTTACATTTTAATTTTGTGAACTCATACTGAAACACAGATGAAATGAATTTTTGAAATATGAATGCAAGTTTGTCAACAGAAATTTTTAAAGGCTCTACTTTTGTAACTTAAATGGCCCAGATTTTAGATTAGGGAAATCTCTTTCAATACTTCAGTGCTAGAATATATCCTTCCAATAAAGTTTGTTACACTAATTTTTAGAAAAAAAGAAAAACAGGTAACAACTCTAATTTATGTCAATTCACCTTTGCAGAATTGTCAGCTTGAGTGGAAAATTTACTTCAGCTGTCTGAAGAGAGAATAAGATATTTAAATTTACTCTAAATTTATAAATTTGATCATCTAGTTCCATTAAACAACAAATTGAATTGAAAATATGGGGATTACAGCCATACTTCAGACAGAGAATTAAAAAGTACTTCCTCAAATGGGCTTGAGTAAGTGCTTTCTTCAAAGAATCATTTTAAATGTTTCTGGAGAGATTTTGTTCAGCGTTACATCTCTATTCTGAAAGGAAGGATTATGCCCTAGATACCACGTCTTCAGGACTGTGCAGTGAAGTGCTGTCACTTGCTCAGCGGTAGAGAACCAGCAAAGCTTATTTTGTTCACTTTAATGTAAAAAGCTTAAAGCAAAATGTTTAAGCAGTTTGAAAGCCAGAAGTCTAGCATATTGCAAGATGTTGAACATGTTCCCCAACAGTTAAATAGTTGTGAAACCTTTAATAATATGGACATTTTCACTGTGACAACCACTGGTGTGGTAATATGTGAGTAGCTCACCCATCTTTAGTGGTACACTAAGAGACCTTGTGCAATGAAGAAGCAGATGGAAATCGTTTCAGAAGTGGAGCAGTAAGAAGTTACAATTTCGCTGTAAGCTCTGCAATTAAAATGTCTTGCATCAGCTGTCTAATGGGTCACTGTGCATGGCTTTCTCTAGACTTGTGAAGTGCTCTGGGTTAATTTTTCATTTTTTCTAGTTGAGCTATGGGTCTAGATCCTCAAAGAAACTTCACTGATGACCTGATTTTAGGTGCCTCAATGAGAACATCGGTGTGCATCACACTGAGCCCAGCTCAAGGTACCTTCTCATCTCCACTAGAGATGTGGGGATCTGGATCCCCAAGGGAGTGAATCTGATTCTCAATGGCTAAGCAACCGCTAAAGTGAAGGAGGACCAGAAGAATGTCAGTGTGGAGTGGGACACTGTGCCTGGCACCTCTTTTGTCAAGGCAGGCTAATGTGGGGTCCCAACAGCTCACGTGCTCATATGATGCCTCCATCCAAGTGAGATGCCTTCCTTTCAGAAAGAGGTCAGTTTTATAGACATCCACACGAACATTTCTCATGAGGTAGCTAAGATGACTCCCAGCTCAAGGTCCTGGCTTCTCATTGTCACCAACCTGTGCCTGCTCTACAGAGTAAGGAGAGTACAAGGTACTTCAGCCATAGCTGTGACTTCTCTAGGTAGATGGAGGCCAGGTCCTATGTAAATGAATCTTGGAGAGTTTATGTTCCATGTTGGAGCCAGTCCTTTGTCTAGAATAATATTCTAGAATCATTTTAATTGTCACAACTTATTACTTCTGAGATATTGCAGAGGCAATGACCTTAATAGAAGGGATTTTTAATCTATGGAAGACCTTCATTGCACAGATCTTATTTAGAGAAGTCAGTCTCTGCAGAGAGGTATTTATTTTTAGTTTATATTAAGTATGCTATTTAAGTATGTTATAATGTGCAGTTTATTTCCTCCCCAAATACACTTATGAACGTAATGGTCACTGGCATACTGAATACATGTCATGAATGTCCCCTAAAATGTAGAGAGTGTATTACATGCTGGGAAGCAGTAGGAATCTCTTTGCTTTATACATAATACCAGATATTACTGTGTTGAACAATGACTATTATAAATTCTTCTTGTACTTTATTACAAGTAAGAAATAGTTTACTAAAGTGTAATATATGGTTTTAAAACCAATGATATGATATGGAAAACCTTTTGGATGGAAAACTGTATCTTGCACTAAGAGAGAAAATGCTGAAAATGATGCCAGGATTTTACCATAGTGTTTATGTCTATTCCAGAAAAAGAGTGTGGATGTTGATCACAAGGCTGCTCAGTTACACACTGTAAGCAAGATAAAACCTGCTTCAGTATGAAAAGCCATTCACAAATCTAATTTCTAGACTTATTCTGAAGGACTTCTTGAAAACCTTCCCACAAAAGGTGATTTGTCTTTAACCGGTTTGAAGGCACAGAACCTTACTGGTATGCTATGAGTAATGGATCATTCTCAGGGAAGCCAGTGATATTTGGGAAAGAAGCTGCCCAGGGCAGGGCAGTAAAGTGATGATCCTGTGGCTCAAGGGAAGCAGTCCTTTGGGAAACACAGACGGTAGGAATGGGAAGTGCAGGAGAAGAATGTCCCAGGACAGCAGCTTCTCTCTGCAGATGCTGCTGTCAGCGATCCCAGATGCAGAAAGGAAGGCAGGATTAAGTTCCCCTGGGGATGTAGAGTAGTTTACACTTTTACCCCTGAAGATTTTCTTTCTGTAAAATTCACCGAAATGCAGATAGAACTTCTCCCTAATGATAAGTCTTAGACCTTGTCTTCAAAACATGACATCATTTGTGCAAAATTTTAAGATGAGAATAATTGAGATGGATGAGAGTCTCAATAAAATGGGACATGATATTGTGCAGGGATACCTCCATGTGTCTGTTTTGCATCAGGATGATGGGGATTGGTGGTGCAGGATTCTTTCTGAATATTACTGGAAAAGGCGCACCTACAGATGCTGTAATAAAATAGCTGTTTTAATTAGGTAGAATAAAAAGAGGAATATAGATAGTGAGCAAACCTTACAACCCTTACAACCCTTTGGATACTGAGGATCCTGCTTTTGTGTGGCTTCAGACAGACCCTGGCTGCTTTTTCTCATGACGCCTTATGTAGGTCGCATCCATGGGGACATTCCTCCTCCCTCCCATACAACAGGACCATTTATTGTACGTAATGAACAAAACCTTCTCCTGACGGGTGTCTTTCATAACACTCACCAGAGTGGAGCACAGGCCAGCACAGGATGTTCCAGCACATTCCCTTACAGCACCTACATATGCTAACTAACATTTGGGCTTCTCAAACCCCAGGTACAAGGTCCAATAGAGTAGATATGATTTGCCCAAAATCAATCGCTCCTTCAGCACAGTGTCTTCCACAATGCTCCTTACGCAGTATTACAACATCTACCAGAACAGTACTTAAACAGAAAGGAAAAAAATAACTAACTTTTAATGTAATTAAATATTATTTTCACATATAATATGTCATTTAAAAAAAAGACTTATGTTACACATGTTCCTCCACGTTTAGATGCTAGGTGAGAAGAATCTAAATGTCCCAGAGCTTAAGCCTACAGCATGACAAGAGATCAGTCAGAGCTCATGGAATGATGAGGTGGTTTTGCATCACTCAGATTTTTTGGTAGATTGGATAACTTCAGAAACTAAATCATAATCTAACTAAACTTCTTATGACTTCTCTGATCATTCATTGATGTGTGCTCAACTTCAACAAAACAATTGTGGAATTTACTGAAAGAAAGATTCCACAGAATACCAGGTTAGTAACCTGAGCAAGTCCTTCTGGTCCTGAAATAGCCTATGAGTGCTTTTCACAGGCTGCAAGTGTGGAATTCATCAAGATGTATGCACACTTAAAAATTGAAGCAAACAGCAATGAGAGACGAGTTTGTGTCTTTCCTGGTGAACATCGGGAGTTACTATCACAAGATATTTTCACAAAGTGAGGAGCTGGAGGCTTAGATGGGATCCCAGTGACTGGGCTGAGGTAGAACTGGTTGAGGGTCCATGTCTGACATGAGTAATACTACCCAGTAGTTGTATGGGAGTACATATTCTTTAGCTGTATTACGACAAGTATTTAACCGCAGAAGGTGTTTTGTGAAAAGACCTTGGAGCACAAGCCTGTTCCTCTTTCAATACCACCAGGACAGACCCATCCTCAGCAATTTCCTCTGATGTTATGTGAATCAGAGCATGAGTGGCCTCTACTCAGGTATTAACACAAAAAGATTTTCTCATTTAACAAACGGTAAGAAACAATCCAGCAATTAAAGATTTTGTTCATAAAAAGCCAATTGTTATTTCAAGAATTTTGTGTGATAATATGTCTTTAATTAAACTTGCATGTCTTCAGGTTGACAGGCTTCTTTTGAGATGTAAATGACACTCCTGTACCCAGCATGATGGTGCTGCTGCTGCATTCATCCTCTCAGCCAGCGCAATCCTTCCTGGCACTTGCCACTGCACTCTTCCTAGCTAGGCATCAGCTTCAGATTGAACAGTGGTATTTTAAAGCAGAATACCCACCAAGCTGGCAGTGTCTCTCAACAGCCTTGTACAAATATCAAGCTCAGAGCCCAAATCAAAGAGTAGAAACAGGTATGATGTTCCAGCATGCCGAAAGAATACATACATGAAACGTATGTATGCAAGGGAAAACAGAGAAAGGAAGCAAGAAACACCATTTGGAAGCCCATCAGTGTTTTAGTTTTGCAAAAAGAGATTCCTAATGTTTGCATGCTTAATGCTATTTTAAAATACTTGTGGTGAAGGGGGAGTCTGTCGAATTAGACAGGAATTGATGGGTCTGAGGAGACTGCTTTTCAAAACAAGATTGGAACAAAAAGAAAAAAAAGAAATTAAGAAGAATTGACTTTTCGTGTCTCCTTCCCTCTTCACAGCATATGAAGTACAGCAATTCATGATTTTAAAAAGTGTCTGCTCAGACTAAGTTTCCTGTGTCAGATCCATTTTGGCCCTGCCCTGAAGGTAGTCTTTCTTTAAGAGAAGACAAACATCCTTATCCATGAGGTGTTTGTCACAGCGAAAAGCTTTAGTCCAGGACCACATTTAGCTTTTTGAAGCCCTAAATTCTCTTAGATAGGACAACACATGTCTGGGAACACCACAGTGTTTGGAAATATGCTACGTGCAAGATAGCATGAAAATAAACATGCTGCATTTGATAGCAGAAAATTACCAGCCTGTGGAGGGAGATGATTGTCCCACTCTGCCCTGCACTGGTGTGGCCCCACCTTGAGAACTGTGAGCAGTTTTGGGCACCACAATGTAAGAAAGATATAAAGCTATTGGACAGCATCCAAAGGAGGGCTACGAAGACAGTGAAGGATTTGGAGGGGAAGCCATATGAGGAGCGGCTGAGGTTACTTGGCCTGTTCAGCCTGGAGAAGAGGAGACTGAGTGACAGGACCCGAGGGAATGGCATGAAGCTGAGTCAGAGGATGTTTAGGCTGGATATCAGGAAAATGTTCTTTACCTAAAGGATGCTTGGGCACTGGAACAGGCTCCCCAGGGAAGTGGTCAGAGCACCAAGCCTGACAGAGTTTAAGAAGAGCTTGGACAATATGCTCAGGCACATGGTGTGACTCTTGGGGCTGGTTCTGTGCAGAACCAGGAGCTGGACTTGATCCTTGTGAGTCCCTTCCAACTCAGAGTATCCTATGATTCTATAATTCTGTATTATATGATGTTGTTAGATTTTGCTCTTCCATCCCTGGAGCGCCTGCTGAAGTAATCAGCAGCATCAGCCACTTGCTGGGAATGGGTGATTTTCAGTTGTTTGCAGGTGCATCCCTATGATTCCTATGATGCTATTTATTCTCAAGTGCCTCTTGGGAATTCCTGAATGCCCAGGGAGCTGGGCTGAAAGGAAGATGGAATTAGGTGAAAACCATGATCTCTCTGTCCTCCTTACCAACCTGAAGTGAGATCAATGCAGCAATATTTTACTGTTGTTTCAAACCTGCCAAATCAACTTCTCAATTGTTTTTACTGGTAATTGTCCAAATTTTATTACAAACTGGCATTATGGAAGAGGCCAGCACTGTAAACACATGTCAGACTTGCTGAGGACACAAGGAAGCATCAGTTTGATGGCCTGGGGCTGATGCTTCCTGCTGCCCCATCAGTTGCTGTAGAGGCTTTTGCCCAGCTTCTAGAGAGGAGCCAAATGTGATGCCTAGGAAAGTGCCAGCTGCTAGGAAAGTGCCCTCTCTTTCTCCTATCTTTGGTGCAAGCAGCAAGTCTTTGGTATCAAAGTGGTTGCCCTGTGCTGGACACAGACTGTTTCAGGCACCTCCACTGGACCCACCTCAGGGCACATCTGAGTGCAACACCAAGGCTAGTGGCACCTCCGGGAAAACATATTTAAGGAAGGGCAAAACACCAGATGTCAGAGGGAGAGGTGAAGAAAAAAAAAGTGAAAAACACAGCAGTGAAAGAAGAAGCAGAGGGTGGGGTTGCTTCAGACACCAGAGCAGATCCCCCTGCAGCCTGTGGAGAGGGCCATGGTGGAGCAGGTATATCCTGAACGACTGCAGCTCATGGAGACTCAGATTTCTCCCAGGGAAAGGAGCAGCGGAGAAGAACTGTTATGGATAGACCACCACCACCCATCTCCATTTCCCTGTGCTGCTCAGGTGGTGGAGGAGGCAGAGGAGTCAGGAGTGTAGGAATGAAAACAAATCTGGGAAAAGGGGGAGGATGGGGAGGAGGTGTTTTATTTTTTTGTCTTTATTTCTCGCCATTCTACTCTATTTTAATTGTCAATAAATTAATTTAATTTTCCCCAAGATGAGTCTGTTTTGCCCATGATGGTAACTGATAAGTGATCTCCCTGTCTTCATCTCAGACCTTAAATTTTATCATCCTATTATCTGCCCATGTCCAGTTAAGGAGGAGAAGTGATAGCATCTGGGTGGGCATCTGACAGCTGGCCAATATTCCTTTACCAGGAATGTTTTATCAGATTCTTTAAACATACCAGGCTACAGTGCTGACACAGAAAAAAAAAGAAGTAATTTAGAAATTACTTAAAATGCAAGACTAACCTATTGCCTCCATACAGACCACACTCCACTTTGGATAAAAAACATGGATGGAGTATGGTGAGCTAGGAAAATGGATTATCAAAGCAGTCAGTTTGGGATTTGCAAAGGTTCCCCAGCCCGGATGAAAATGCCTCATTCTGACTGTTTTTCTGGAGGTGGAAGGATTCTTCAGCATTTGCCACCCCTCTCACTTTGCTCATTTTGATCTTTGCTAAAATCTTCTTACAGAGTTAGACAATGTCCCACCTGCTCACAACCAGCCAAGGAAGGAGCATGGTCTGTAGTCTGACCGAACTTGTTAAATATCTGCTAGAAGATTTAAAAGCAGAAATGTGCTGTTCTCTGAGGCATGTAAATGGGAACAAACCGGCAAGACAACTGTTCCCCTATGTGGAAAAGAACAAAAGGGTTCTAAAAAAAGGCCTTACTTTCTTCCTAGTAAATACTGAATGTATTTACTAGGGTGTTTTCTTTGATGTAACCTTTAGTTCCAGTATGCAGCGATGCTTTTACTCAGCTGGCAGCTTTTAAAGTTTTTGGCTATACTTTATAAAAGACAGGGATGTACTTGCCAGGGTGGTGGGAGACTGGCATTAACTTCTCTCTGGAGAAAAGAAAAAGGTGTGTGTTCCTGAACTACACAGTGCTACTGTTTAAGTAGGATGACCATCACATCATTGTTGGGACAATCATGAGGGGGTATTAAAAAGCAAACAAAAAATTATGGTTGTTGCTCCTTGATGTGAAAAGCCCAACATCTTTCTGTTTAAGGCTTTGGATGGGTCTGTTACTGAGCAGCCAGAGATGCAAACTTTTGCTGAAGCCTTAGCAAAACTATAGACTAAAAGCAGGCCAAACACACAAACTCGTATTAAAAACTGGCTGTACGCCCTCAGGTCTTTAATGAGGAAGTGAGCTGTAGGGGTAGACTGAAAATAAATGGAGGACCATTCAAGCAATCTTCTCACTTTGGACAAACTATGGCTCTTTCATTAACTTGATGTCTGTGATTTCATCAGATTTTTTGATAGATATTCAGAAATATTTTAGTACTTTCTTAGACGGGCTTATTCATCTTGACCTAATGTCTAACACCTTATTTCTTAATTAATTTCATCTAGTTTTCCATATAGCAATAACATAGAATCCTGGACAGAGAAAGAAATCTGTAATTAAATAATCTGCTGACATCATGGACTGTCATGAAAAGTGGAAAACTACAATTAAATTATAACCATTGTCTCTCAATGCAATTTGGAATTGATGGCTGTTTCCATACGTAATTAGTGCCTATTCATATTTAGAAACCTTGGGCCAGGCCCTTGGCAATTATAAACTGGTGTTTCCTCACAGACTTCAAAGGACTACAGTAGCTCAAATTGGCTGAAGAACTGGCTATTCAGACTTTGGTGACTTATTCTGGGAACAACGATGAAGTATAAACCCCTTAAAGAGGAGATCCAAGCAGTATTGGCAGAAAGACACATAGCCTTGCAAAACCACCTTTGTCTGGCTTAATACTGAGTTTCCCATACCTTGTGGACATTGTGCCCATTTGCGCCTGCTTGTATCTCTGCTCCTGATACTCAAAACTCCCTTTCAGTGTTAACATTGAGCCTGTGTCTAAAGATTTTGAAAAAGATGAAATGATGGTTGGTCTCTTCCTCCAGGCTGCAATCCTTAGGCAATCTCCATTTTATTTTCCTCGAGGTCCTTCTATTTCACTTCAGTGTGTGATGTTTATAAAATGGCCATACTGAGTTGATATTAATTTAATGTCATATTCATCACCAAGAAAATGAGGAAAATCATAGTTTCAGAGGCAGTGAACATTCACCATTCAGAACTCAGTGGGAACAGTAAATGCTCAGAACCTTTGAAATTCTGACTTTTTCCTCCTTGATAATCTGTTTCTGTAAGGACATTATGCAACTGATCAGATTATGTTTCAAACAAGCCAGACTCACAGCCAAACCCTATAACTTTAGAGGAACAATATCCTAGTTTCTATCCATCACATTAACAGATTTTACAGGAAAATGCAAAATAAAGTTTTTTCAGCCTTAAGTAAATGTACTGGATTTCTTTAAAATCACCATATCCTTCTTTCCCTGATATCTCAGCAGCAAAGAAAGCAAATGGGAAAGGGATTATTGGTTGATCAACAAGGGCACCACCAGCAGAAATAAAGAAATCGTTAGCCTAATCCACTCTACACTGATCAGGCCACACCTGGAACACTGTGTTCAGGTTTGGTCCTTGCTGTGCAAAAAAGATGTGAACAGGCTGGAGAGGGTCTAGAGAAGGGTCACAAAGACAACCAAAGGACCAGGAAGCCTGTTCTATGAAAATGGCTGAGAGAGCTGTGTTTGTTCAGCCTTGAGAAAACAAGACTTAGTGGGGACCTTATCACCATGTTCCTGTATTTAAAGGGTGGCTGCAAAGAAGTTGGAGACTCCTTTTTTACAAGGAGTCACATGGAAAATATGAGGGGTAATGGGTACAGTGTACTCCTGGGGAAATTCCGGTTGGACACAAGAGGAAAATTTTTCACAATGAGAACAACCAGACACTGGAATAATTTCTCCAGAGAAGTAGCAGATTCTCCAACATTAGCCAGCTTTAAGATCCAGCTGGACAGAGTGTTGGGCCGTCTTGTCTAGACTATACTCTTGCCAAGAAAGGTTGGACAAGATGATTCTTGAGGTCCCTTCCAACATGATCATGGTTTCATGATTCTATGAAATTCTTGAATTTTTTCCCTATCTATCCCTTCTTCCTGGCCATTACTTCCTTCCATAATTTTTGCCCATGGGCTGTTGGCCATGCTCTATCGGGCTACCAGTACACTGCACTGGCTTTTTTCCAGTCAGGTACACAAGATCTGGGGAAGAGTCAGCAGCCAAAGACAACAAAAAGGCTGAGAAGATCCCTAGCCTCTTCCATTCTCCTTTAGCATATAACATTCCTGCAGCAGAACATCCTATTGTTCTGCATCATAGAAAAGTGGATCATTTTCTCTGGTGTAATATTCTCTCATTTGAAAATATGCTTTAGGCAAAGCTGAATATTCAGGTAATGAAGAATTTAATTTTATCAATGAGATGGCTTAACTCAATTTATTTTTGTTTGGGAATATTCAGTGTTTTCCTTTCTTTTTCAAATGACTGTCATTTCTAAATAAGCTGAATCTTATATCAGAAAGGATGGAAAAAGAAGACAAACTGAAGGAAAACATTTTACCTTACTTACCTCCTATCCAGCCTTCTCCTCAAATATTTTCATGTGGTGTTTTGCTCTGCTTCAGAATGAAACTAAGTTCAAACTAGTGAAATTTCCTATAAAATTAAAATTCTGGTTGCCATCTTGCTTTACGATTTACCTGTCTCAAAATGCTAAATAAAGCCTTTCAAATTCCCAGGGACACTAAAGTGAAGCAAATAGGTTGTAGTTAAAGCAGACTCCTCTCCTTTACTAGTTCTCTCGTGTAGTTAATCCAGCTTTCCAAATAAGAGAAAAGGAAGTAAACAGCATCTTGTCATGTTATTGGCACTTAATTGATGAGATCAAGGAATCGTGCATCTCTCTCCATGAAGATTATTGTAGTGCTGGCAGAGAGAAGGAACATTTCAGAGGCAGTGTGTGCTAGACAGAACCAATCTTTGTATTATATATCTTTTCTCCTGATGAGAAAAACAATAAAGGTTATGAAATGTCCCCCCAGGTAATTTTGGTGAAAGAAGTTTGTTCATACAAAGAGCACATATATCAGAAATGTAATAAATGAAGGGCACAGCGTCATTAAGCAGGGTTTTCATATTGGCGTTGTGAGGAGTTTGTAACAGGAGCTAAACAGAGCCATTAGTCATTGATTGAACCATTAGTAGAAATAACACCATTTGAAGTCCTTTTAGCGATTTTAGTAACACAGGTAATAAGAGACCTTGAAATGAACTTTAAACCTTTATTTCCAGTCAAATAAACTCTCCTACAACTGGCTATATACCTTTAATGGCAGACTTTTTAATTTTCCAGACTTGGAACAGCAGCTCACCATTGCTGAAGCAAAACTGACTCAGCAAAGACAGAACTGGTAAACAGAAATGTACTGCAGATATAGAAACTTCTCACTGACTTTCAGGTGCATCAACTTTTCTTCGGCTTCAGCATGATTGATTAAGACAATTTCAAATCACAGAATAAAATTTACTTAATTCCTATGTTGCTTTGTATCATGATCAAAATTTGTTTAAATTACATACTTTAGGTTAAAAGCATGAGCTGAGTGAGAGATAATTCCTTCATCAATATTGGGGAGCTTGGTTTACCTTATATAATTTCACATTTTTAAATAATCTGCAATAAAGTAGTGATTTTACGTGGGGAAAAGTGATTTTTGAATCTTACTAACAGTCAGATCAAAGCTAAAATATGTCATTGATTAGCAGAGGATAAAACAGGCAGATAAAAGCAACCAAGCAACTGCTCATACAATTGATTTATAGCTATTTCTGCCAAGGACTTGTATGTCCTTCATAGCTCAGCAGGGCTGGTCTAAAAAGAGGGAACATAACACTGTCTTATCCGCAAATCCTCACTTACCGCTTGTTCTGTTTATTCTATGACTCACAGAGATAAGAAAAATAGGATAATTACCACAGACCATAATGATATCAGCAAACTGGAACATGCTTCATTACACCACAACATAATCACAACTTTGCACTGAAGTAGCTGTGACAGTGCCTCTAATGAATGGAGTTAAACTGTCATTTATTATGTTGGACAGTCAGATTGGTCATAGTTTGCAACGTGGCAGTTTAGAGGATATATATAATACTCTCAGGCCATTTATTATATGCACATAAATAAGAGTGATAGATTTTGCACCAGGGACAGCTGAAATCTGTGTAGTCATTTAGCCCTCAGGCTAGAGCAGGGCTGAGACATGGGAGCATGATTTCAGGCAGTGCTGTAGGTTCAAGGCGGCTCTGAGGCCCTGTGCTCTGGGATCCATAGCTTTCCCACAGTGAGTGTGGGGAGACCATGTGCTTCCAGGGACTCTTGCCTCTGGGGCTGTGCTGGGTCTGGGTCCTTATCAAACCCATTGCTGGGCTAAGCTGGCACTTCGTTGCAGTGTCAACAGTTTCAGTGGTGAACAGTCTTTCTTCCCTTTAATTTCTTTGCTAGGTTTAGGGGCCAATAAAACAGGGATGCTGAGGGCAGCAAGGCTACGGCTAACAGAGTTTGCAGTGCAGGGTAAGTAGGGATGATATGACTGGGTTTGGTGAGAGGATCACTTGTTTTACTAACGTAAGCCTCTCAACATCCAGGAAAGTGATCCTTCATCTCTCTTCCTCCTCAGTGAGATCACACCTGGAGCACTGGGTCCGCTTCAGGGCTCCCCAGAACAAGAAATACATTGCCACATGGAGCAAGTCCAGTGGAGGGCACCAGCACAGGTGGGGACTGCGTCATACGAAGGGTAAGGAGAAGTGGGAGAGCTCCCAGCCATTAAAGGAGCTGTTGATGATGGGAACTCACTGCTCTCTTTGGCTGCCCACTTGGAAGAGATACAGAGGGAGCCAGACTCTTCCCAGAGATGCACATGACAGACCAAGGAGTGACTTAACACAAACTATGATGTGTGAAATTTGTAAAGCAGTAGCAAATGCATCTCTAACCATGGGGCCCGAGTCTAGGTATAAAAAGGAAATAAGGAATGAGCACATACTCCAGCTAATGTCCTACTTGGAAAATAGACCACAATGATGAGAATATGGCATACAGTGCTCAGCTCTAGTGTAAATATAAAATCTCTGGTTTTTGTTCCTCTCATGACAATGCTTTGGAAACCATGCCAATGTCTTAGCAACTGAAATAGTATTAACGTTGCAGAAACAGGGTTTATTGAAAGCCACACTGCATCCCAGCTGTAGTGTGTCAGCCAAATGTATAGCTTGTTGGCAAAGTAAAACACACTCTGGACGATGGGAACCAACTTGTCAAGCAAGATAGTCGCTCCGCCTATGGAGACACAGGTCTGGGGGTGGGTGTCTCTCCTTTGCTTCCGTAGCAACACAAGGAGCGGAGGAGATACAGGGTGCGAAATGCAGGCCTAAGAAACTGTAGGGTGACACAAGAAAGCTATCAACACCACCAAGACTGCAGAAGGCTATTTGGGAACTGGTGTTCATATAAAACCTGTGCTGCAGGCTCTGCCTTCAGTCCAATAAATCACTACTGCAAGAGTATAAGCCCAGTTCAGACCACATGTCCGGTAGAGAGATGCTCATCTACACTCATCTAAGTGTGCTGAGCTTCTACTGATCTTGAGGAAGGGGTTAGATCTGCCCTTGGGACATAACTGGAAACAGGGAGACTTTAATTTCTTTCTCTGAATGCAGGGTGGATCGCTTGGATGAAGTGGACTGGTTACCAGCCTCATATACAGCTTCTCTGACAACTTCTGCTGATCAAGGACAAAAGGACTCATCTTCCCTCCACAGAACTTTTCTGTTTGGCAGTCCTGATTGTTGGGAAAGGTACTAATAGCACTAGCTTTTTTTTCTAGCCTTCCATGCTTAATTATTAAAATGTCTTGAGCCACACTGAATAATTAATACAGACTTTGTTTATGTCATGAGGGAGAGCAGTTGTTGCCTTGGAATGACTGTGTACAACTTCTAAAAGACAGGGACTGGGTAAGGAGGACATTTCTGAGCCTGGTCAGTGACATGAAGCAGCCAGAGACAGCTGATGTTTCTGCCCTCACTCTTGTTTGCCCCTGTTTGAAGCAGGACTACCATGCCAAAGGAAAAGGCCCTAACAATGGCAAAGCCTTTCTCTCATCCTAATAAAAAACAGCCTCAAGTGATTCTTCACAGTGAAGGTAGAGAAGAGTTTTATAAAGCCTAGAAGTTCTTCTTTGCTATCACTACTTTCAAAACAATTTCATTTTTGAAGGAAGCTTAGTATTGACAGCAGTACATATTTGACTCTGTGCAGACGGAAGTCATTCAGATGTTCCAGCCACCTGTACTGATGAACACTCAGCACTGCTACCTCAGTTACAGAAAAGAACACCTTGCAGGAGGGGAAAAAAGATCCAGTGAGGTTTACCAAGCCAGAGGTCAGGCAGTGTGGGCTTCCTCAGAAATAAATCAGTGGTGCTGGAAAAGTTTTCCTGATGAGTCATTGCTCTCTCTCATGTCCCAGAAAATACCCTCTTCAACCTACACTTTGCCTGTCCTCTCCTCTTACCTCTCCTGGTCTTTCAGCCACCACTTGCTGCTGCAATACCCCTTGGACCATCTGCGTGTGTGAGCTCCTTTGAAGGGTTCCTGCTGACTCAGTGACAGACAAGTGCCCTGTGATCCTTGCCTGCAGCAGAATAATCTCCTGGGAAATGGATCCTCTTTAGGAGCCAGTTGGGTTTAAAAAATCCTCTCTCTTATTTTTGGAGAGTAGTCAGGTTTCTCCTGGCAGTGGGAAATAATGTACTGGTAAGGATGGGGAAATCCATTGTCTTGGGAAAGGTCAGGAGGAGCTCAGAGTCTCTCACCAGCTCTGCAATGCCTAGGCTGATCTGGACAGACAGGTCCAGAGCATTCCTCACATCTCCTTTTTGCTGTGGAGCAGCAAGCGGGAACAAAAAATACCCCTGACAGAGACCTCTAGAACACTGGTGGGAAGTAAATCAGGGTGCCCTCTGCAGTTCTGGCAGTAGGAGCCCCTATGGAGAGAGTTGGAAACGTGTATCAAACCAGCATCAACCACAGCAACCTGGGCCAGCTGTGAAAGAGCCTCTGTGTGGTCCTCTGCCCCTGTGAAAGCTTTGTCTGTACCTGTTTTCTCACATACAAAGCAGCACGTGGATTCAAGCAGCCAGCACTGCAAAGACTTTTTGGGAAACTGCTCAAACTGAGGCAGTCTTTGATGCATGGACAGAAGCAAAGAAATACATTTGCAGCAGCACTACAGGTCCTAGTTGCAGATTCCTTGCAACTGTCCAATTCATTGTCCACTATCCTTCCAAGGCAATTTTTGAAAAGGAAGGAAACTGTGACATTTCCCTGGTACCTCTATTTGCCAGGGGATATCTGCGAGTTGTCCTCCAGCTCTGCAGGGCAGGGTAACCATCAACAACCAAAGCAAACTTTTAAATATCAAGTAATCCTGGGGTAAATAAAATGAAGTTCAGGATGACCCAGTTTGAAGGATGACACCAAAAGACTCCCTAAAAGGTGGGAAAGTATTTGCTGGACAATGGCACTGCTGAGGAACACCTCACAAAATCACAAATGTCCATCTGGAGCAACAGCAGTGGACATGGCACATACCCTAAGCGAGCATCATTATCACATGTTGCACTGTGAGGGAGTTATTTCCTCCCACTCACTGCTGATGAGATTGCACATAATTGCCTTCTGGCTGAGCAGAGGATTCAGGAACAGGATACTCCAATGCTGAGAGGCTTGGAAAATCAATCATCTAAAGACCTTTCCACTTGCTTAACAGCTACAAGGCCATATCCTTATTCAGGCAACACTTTCATTGATTTGACTGGGGTGTTTCACTTGCAAAAGGTTTTTAGCATGCAGGAGAGACAGCCCACTGGAGCTAGGGGACACCCCAGTGCTTCATGAGGATTTTACAAAGAAGAGAAAAAAAGCTCCCAGGATTTTTTTTTAGTCAGAAATATGAAAATAATGATACCTTTCTCCATCAAGCAAAGGGTTTGTCAGCAACTGCTGGTCTGAAACCTGACTTCAAAGCCATGGGCATTGACAAAAGCCCTTTTCCTACCTGTCTGTCTGTAGTGCCATTTGTTTTGCAGCTAAAAGCTGATAGATGCACCAGCCGGGATTAGTCAAGCTGTCATTCAGAGTGCAAATTCTTCCTGTTGGAGAAGCCTTTTTTAGCCCATTTTGCCTTTGGGAAACTGTCCAGGCTTGGGGTTTAATTTTTGAAATAGAGTTTCACTGACAATTTGGAGAGGTTCTCTGGTGTTTAGGAGCTGGGCAAATGCTCCTTGATCTTTGGAAAATATTTCCTTCAGGCCTCTCCTGCTTCAGGAAGCTTCTTATTGAGAGCTCAATACTTTGGCACTGTTGGGGAGCGAGAGGAGGTGTGTTTACAGGAGGAAGCTAACGCTGTGCGCTGTGTTTCTGTACACAGTGTTTCTGCACGCAGCAGATGCCTGACCTCGCCCCGCCGGCTGCTGAGCACGGATGTGTTGACGTCTGTGAGCCCTCACCAGCTTCGCCTTCCCGCATTGGAAGGGGCTTACCAGGGTGAGGGGCCAAAGTACAGCCTTTGAGCAAGCGTCGAAGTTCAGGACTGGTCAGTGTAAGAAGAAAAATAGGCCCTGAAAAGACTTTATATTTAATTGAAATCTGAGGAAACTGAACTGTACAGGATTACTGCTGAGGTCTATACATAGAACACAACAACATCCTGCACTAAGCTGAAGCTTTTCATTTTCAAGGACTCTGATTTTTCTCAACAGATGTGGAAGTTGCATTCGGACCAGCCTCCACGTGCTGTATTCACATGGCACATTGATGCACTGAGTGCATTGCTGATGCACTCAGAGCACGATGCTAACACTCAGCCTGAGTAACAGCATCAGGTCACATTTTTAATGTTATGCCATAGTCAAATCGCCCCTATACTGTGGGCCATAGGTCAGCTGGCACTCAGTAACACAGTAATCTGGATAGCATCTACCTCACCTCCATCCTCACTTCAGGGACAGACTTTAAAGTAAAGGATTCTTTTGACTGATGAAAAGTATTAATAGATGAGACTGGCCCACTGTAGGAGGCACAAGGTAATATCATCTTTGTGCCCTTTGCTAATTTTCTCAGTACATCAGCTGTGCATGTAAACTGTATGCTAATAGTAATAGATAGAGCATTCAGGTATGATGGCTTTCATCTGGATTTTTTTCTCCTTGTGTTAGGTTGGCTGTGGCAGGTGGGGAGCAAAGCACCCTTTGGCCATATCAGAGGGTTGTTCCAAACTCAGCTTTGGAAGTTACACTGAAAAAGCAAATCTATAAATCCTCAGCACAGGACCAGCTGGGTGAGAGCCTTAGAAGGGAGTTAGGCTGTGAGTTCCTGGTACAGAAATGTCTCACTACAACTGGCACCAAGAGTTTAGAAGGTAATAAAGAGTTTAGAAGCACCAAATTACAGAGCACTTTGTGGAGACTTTTTACAGCTATATTTGGGGAGGAATGAGAAAGAGAGGAAGAATATCTACCCTATGAAGACACAGACATATAAAAAAAAAGAATAGGGCACTATTGCTAGAATATTTTCTTAGCTCATATGAGTAAGATCAGTGCACATGACTTGCAAATACAGACCACAAGATCACTCTTTCCCTACCTCTATATTTTCTTTGGTTATATGTTTTTAAATTACCAATTTATTCTCAAATGTGAAATGGTTAAAAGTTAAAGTGCAAATACATCAAACAGTGCATGTTGATCAGGGCAGACATAGGAATTTAGCTTTACAAGCTCATTTTTTAGGGGCCATCCGTGCAGATTTTCCCCATCTGATTAGTGCAGTCTCTGCTGAGACACCTTGCAATGGCTGGTGAGCTTCTCCAGGCACGTGGGAAAATCCCATAAGCCTTTTGTCTTCTCTGGGTTATAAAGGTCAAGGTACACCGACCTGCTTGACATGGATAGACAAGAAAATACAAAATGTTAAAATACTTCTTTTCTTTTAATTCACAGATATTCTGCAGTGCTTATAACCAGGTATCTCAAATGCACCTGCAGTAAATCTGTCCAGTGCAACATTATCTGGCAAAGGACACAACCAAAGCAAAGTCTAATGCCTGCAGTGCCATATTTTGGCAAAGAAAACTTCTTACTTTGGGCTTAGAGATGAAGGTTTTGCCAAGTGAAATCTGTTCCTTTGTTTATTGTTGTTCCGTGGGTCAGAACAAGGGACATATTCTCAGTATTTTAAACCATCCACAAAATGTCACAGCAATGCTCTACTTTGTGCATATTAATGGTAGGTTAAAACTGAACTGCCACAAAAAAAAGAAACAGCAGACTTGGTTTTATAGAATAATTATTCTCAATTAGATATAACATTCTGTCTAAACATAGCATGCAGATACTCAGAGGGGAAAAGGTATAAGAGATCTTTCGTTTTCCACTTTAACACTAGTCAGTCCTAATGGGGAATGAAATTCTGCAGAACCCTATAATTTCCCTAAAAGCTCCCTGACTGAAAATGCATCTCATACTGACGTCTTCGTGCTTTCTTTGTGTACTTGGCACAGCAGGCAGACACAGAAATGACAGTAGAGATTTGTCCCTAGCTCATTGCTTAATCATTTAAACAGATACACCAGCTACTGTATTTTATTCAAAGCTTGAGGTCATTTATACCATCACGGGTATGAAAAAATAATATGTTGGAATTTTCTGCTGACACAAAACACTCCATCAGGCTGTGGCTGTGGCTGCTGTACAGCTAAGACTTTTTCACAGTCAAAAACTATTACCATCTCTGTCACCAGGAACCTCTAGGCAGGCAAAGTCACAGGCCGAGCTAACTCAACCTTCTTCTCATCTGACTTTGTAAACAGATTTTAATTATTATAATTAAAAAGCTGTCAAAAAAGTGTTTCATAGACACAACATTTACAGCACTTATACATCCAGTGAAGGGTATTTGAAGTGAAAGAGAAAAAATATTCTCACATTTTAATAATAGCAGCAGAAGTTCAAGTCACTCCATCTGGGGAGTTGTCTTGTACAAATGTCATGAGAGGGACTTAACTTTAACCTGTTTGAACCTTTTCAGCTTCTATTCTCCTGCTTTTCTGAAGATCCTGGTGTTTGCAGGCAGCATTGTCCCTGCCTACTTCAGCAGCAAATACAGGCACTTTCTTCCAAATGCCTGTGCAGAAGCTACTCCCTGAGGCAAGAAGCCTTGGAAAAAAATGAATATTTTTAATATTGTGAAACAGTTTGTGAAAGACAATAATTCCCATCGTCTTGCTGTGTGATTATAGTTAGCAATTTTATTATTAGCTGATATCTCTCTGGAGGCTTTTTTGCCATGTTTTGCAGCATGTCGGGGGTGGGTATAAAGCACTCCCTTAAGCAACCACTCTGTTGCTCTATCATGAATTTGTACAACCATCAAACATGTCCTAAGACTCCAAAATTGTTCTTTTTGTGTTCCATTCAATGATTTTTGTTCAACGAGAAAAAGAGAAACTCTGCTTCCTGAACCAAGCCATGAGCCAGAGTATTTCACAAGATTTAAGGAGAGACACTTTGCTCCTCCCGTGCTCTCACAGGGCTGTTTCTCACACCTCGTTTTTGGGTACAAATGGTGCCACAGGTGGGTGCTGCAGCAGGCTGCCTTCGGGCAGGTACAGCACGCTGAGGAGAGAGCTGCTGGGTGAGCAAGTTGGTCTGCTGGGGACTCTGATGTACAGGATTTCTCACCATTCAGTGCTAACTGACTGGAGCTGGGATTTAATTTTGTACAGTGGACATATGGGAGGCAGGGCAGCATCTGCCTTATTGCTGTCTGCTCTCTATCAGCCAGAAAATAAAAAAAAAGCTGCAGCTGAACATTTTGAGGTCCTTATTATCTTTCTCCAGTTGGTCCCCACAGTTTTTAAACTGGAATGTGGGGATTTGTTTAACTGTTTCTTATGGGTTTTTTTAATGAGAGAAGCTCAAACAAGGAGGCATCCACTTTTCCTGAAGCCATTTATGTTAGGAACTGCAGAGCAAGCAGTGGTGCCTATAATGTGCCCATCACCAGATGAAGTCCCTGCTTGGTCCTCAAGCAAGAATAGGGACAGTAGTAAATACTGCATTGGATAAACAAAGATCAAGTGTGCAGCTGGCTTCAGGCATGATTCTGGGAAAGTAATGGGTGAAAAGCTGAATGAAGTGTTTTTTTCTCCCCCTGATGAAAGAAAGGGTGTGTGATAGGAGGAGTGGTAAATCATGCAGCTTGCTGTTGTCACCACAGGGCATTTCTCAGGAGTAGACATTCACTCACGGAAAAACAGCACTGGAGTCCAGTCATATCATGAGCCACCAGACTGGGAGCCTTCCCAGGCAGGGAACAGACATATTCATCCCACCAATTACAAGTCTCTGGTGTGATGCAGATTCTGCTGCTAATTCTGGAAGGCCTACACAGTGATTTGGTAAATTCAAGATAAAATGCTTTTCATAATGGCCTCAATTTTAAGTTACTGAATATCTTCCAGACTTCTTTGCTTTATGTGAGCATAGTGAGGCCTCAAAACCCAGCTGAGTGGTGCAATTAAGGCCTGGAAATCAGCCTCAAATCAGCCAGGTCTTCTAAAATATTCTGTCAAGTCTTACATTGTTCATTGGGAAGAAAAAGTCATAGACTCCTAGAATGGCTTGGATTTGGAAGGGACCTTAAGGATCATCTAGTTCCAATCATCCTGCCATGGGCAGGGACACCTTCCACTGGACCAGGTTGCCCGAAGTAATCACACTATAGGTCTTTCTCCTACCTTGATATTCAGTAGTCACTAAATTTTAATTTCTTGAGTTTCAGCCCGTTTAATTTGGGCATTTTTAACCTGAAATGATGTGAATTTTGCATTAGAAAATGACAAATTTCTGCCAGATAAAAAATTTGAAAATTCTTCTCAAGAAATAGTAAAAATCAATTAGAAGGACTTGGCAGAAGTTTCTGCATTAGTGCATGTGAACTATGTATTAACACACAATGCACTTACAAAATTTATTCATCTTTATTGAACCTATAGCTGAAATAAGTAGCATGTACCTTTCCCTTTTATTTTAGGGCATCTCAACAAGATGCATCTGATGCAATACAAGTTGATATCACACAAAGGTATCTGTGGTACCAACGAATAAATACAAATTACTTTTATACAAATGTACAAAGGCAGCAAGCATTATTGAAACTACCTTATGCAGTGAAAAGGGGGAAGAAAGGCAAATATAAGGAAAAAACCTCTTTTGAGGTAGTCTTCACATATTCTAAAATTCCTTTTGAAAAAAAAATATATTCTTAAGACAATAGTTTGCAGTTAGAAAGAAAAGAAGAAATCTGGGTCCCAAATGATGAAATATCAATCAATGACTAGCCACTCTAGTAACATAAGTCAAATAAAACTAATAAATCTGCCATGTAATAATTGATTTCAAATGTGTTTTATGGTAGGTTGAATGTGAACAAAGACAAAATAAGGTAGAATATAGTTGAGAGAGAGAAAATGAAATTTCTTTAATTCATTGATTATGAAGACAGTAAATCTTTTTATGTTTAAATTGTTGGCTTTGTAGCTTAGAAAACGAAAGTGGGAGGAGATCAATAACCTTGGTGTCATGTCGTAGTGACACACTAAATTTTGTTGGTCTATGGGCCAATAAAGTTGTCCAGGTGCTTATTCAAATCTCATTTAAAAAATCAAATTTCACAAGTCTGAAAGACTAATTTGGAAATTTTGCAATTCCTTTCAAGACTCTCAGTGGTTTCATTTCATAGTTAGCATGGAACAAGGACTATAATTAAAGATTGTCTACCAGTGACAACATTTTGCCCCCTGACCCTAACAAGGACAGGTCACACTCACCCATACATCTTTAGTAATTTTCAGACTTAGCCCTTCCTGAAAACCTATTACAGAGTTTGTGGCTAGAATTGGATTCTTGTTTTAATTTTAAAGAAAGAAATCAACTCTTTTGGTCTTGGTAGGGATAGTGGTGCTGCTGCAGAGAGTCATCCTCCTCTGTCACCTGGATCTCGGAGTCACTTTGTTATATTGGATATACCTACGTAGGACAAACAAAGACCACTGCCTTGCAGCATTAGTTGCTACCAAAAAAGACAGGATCCATCTCATACAATTGCATTTTTCTGAAACTGAATGGTGTGCTCTGACAGAGCCACCTGGTCTTTCTCTCTAATCCATGAAGGAAGAGCAATGTCTCTATAGGGAGATCAGTTCAATCCTCCTGCTGTCAGTATAGAATTGGTACCTGTTTTTCTCTATTGACGGCAGCAGTACCCAGATTCCTAGCTCAGACTGAATCCCTAACCTTTAGACAAGTGGTGATGAGCCCATCTGGTCTTATCCATACAGCCACAGTTCCTACTTCTTCCTCCCATCTTGCTTAATGTGCAGCTGTAACCAAATTCCCCTCTGAGACTGTCAGGCTGCATTACCTCCATGTGAACCATGCAAGGATTTACCCATGTGTTTACTGGACATTAAACATCAGGAGGCAAGGGCTTACTGGCACTTCACAGAGAATTCCACCTCAGGGAATTGCCACATGCTCAAAAATGGGCACTGCCTGCACATCCCCACCCAGGTCATGCACAAATGTATTTAAATTGCAGACACGTAGAGTGTCCACTTAGAAAGAAAAGCTGGTAATCCCAGTACAACACAGCAGGTCACCGAAGAACTAAACACTCCTGGCACTCATTAAACTTAAGGTAATGGATCAACTGCTCTTTCTGGACTGACATCTGATGAAAATGAGACAATGATCTGAGATCATTAAGCTTCTTTTTCCCTCTCAGTGTTTTTTTGGTTTAGTAAGAACGAACTACATCCCATTTTGACAATTTTTCACCATTTGCAATAGCAAATATTAATGTCACTCAAAAATTCGTATTAATGTCACTATTTTACCTCCATAGCATTAAAGTATTTTAAAAAATATTAATCCATTTAGATGTTAGGCAAGGGTTCCAGAAATACATTGATCTTCAGGAGATGTATGACTGAGAAGCTTCTCAGTTGACGATAAACTTTTGTACCTCGTGTAGTTTTGTTATAATTTTTATTTTGGATATTTGATCAACTTACATCTCTGTCAGTGTCACAGCTTCTAAACTTCCTTTTGCAGGCTGAAAAGGAGTACATTTAGTTCCATGACGAACAGGTTTAATATGCTTCAACATCTCATGCCACTCTGGGATGAAGATGAAACTTTGTGTCTGCCAGTCCAGAAGTTGTTCTGTTTCCTACAGTGGTACACAGTGTTAATGCCAAATTTGAAATTCCATTTATGTTTCAGAAACAGCAAATAGAGGAAAACTAGAGATTTCAAAAGGGTTCAGTTACTCAGTTCTTTTCGAAAATCCCAGGAAGCCTCTGTCTCTTGTTTAAGGTGACAAAACAGCATTAAAAATGTGAGACTTCTGATCCAGATGCAGAGATATGTGACTTTGAAGATAAAATATCTTCATGCATGAAGAATTCATTTATTTAATTTATGAAACTTTTTCTTAACAGTAATGTAATGGTAATGGATAAAATTAGGCTGGAAATTAGCAGCAGACTCTAGTCAACAGAGTAGTTGATCTTAGGAAGAGTGATGAGTAACAGCAAGTGAAAAGAATGAGTTTAATCAGCTTATGTGAAGGATTACATGACAGGCTTCCTCGGCAGAGCCAGTTCCCATCAGCAAGAAGGACCTCTCCAGCCAGTGGTCTCTAGCAGTAATTTTTCCTTTTCTACAACTCATGATATGAAGAGAATCCAAATAATTACAGCTAGAGAAATGCAAAAAACAGCATACATAATTAAGATCCTCTTAATCCCCAAACCTCTCAAAATCATTGCTAAAAAACCTTTCAGTCTGAGCCGGACCACTTGCAGCACAAAAAGTGCTATAGGATGGGTAACTTTGCCGATTGATGTCGTAGTGCTGTACCGTTTCTGATTTTATGGCTCTCCAGAGTTCACCTTCTTTTCCTGCTCCAGGGAGACAGAAAGTGCCATGTAGGGAAGCAGCTCTCACAGCTGGGAGCTGGGCAGCAGAGGCCAGGGCTGTTCCTGTCACCCCATGAAGCTTTGCTCTCTGTGTCCCTTGGATTGCCCCTCAGAGAGGAGAGTCTGATATTTTGATTCCGATTAACAACCAAAAAGCAGAAAAGCAATGTAAAGCCTGAATACTCCTTTTCCTGAATGACCTGTACTTCAGCATTTCTCACTAGAAAAACTGCCAAATCCCTCCATATCAGACAGATTTAAGAAAACGTGGCTTCAGAGTCAGAAGTGAGAATAAGATTGCAACAAAGAAAATTAAAAGGCAACAATTCTTCTGTCCCTAACTCATCTGGCAGCCAGCTGCGTCACTGCTGATGGTCTGTCAGCAGGATTTCATTCTTTCAATTAATCCCAATATTTACATATTTCTAAATCCTACCTTCCTACAGTAATGTTCCACATGAAATATAAATCATGTTTCTGAGGTATTATTTCTTTAAGCAATTTAGTTAAAGTGTATCATATGTAGATTTTTAGCTCTCCAAGCCACAAATTAACTTTGTCTGTGAATAGATACATGTTTAAAATATGCATTGTATATTTTATTCCCTCACTATCAACTGCAAATCTTCATGGTCAGTGACTGTAGAAAGTAAATTACAATTCATTACTGAAAGCATTGTTAACTGATGCCAAAGAATGTGTCTTGAGAACACTCATGTAATTTAGGAGCTTGAACATTTAAAATTATATTTTAATATTTGAGCTAAAATTTCATACTCTTTCTCGGCATCCATCCTTTTACAATTTCACCTTCCTTTAATCCTCACAACCTCCCACTTACGTGCAATGTCCATTATTTTGACCTCGTTGTTTAACAGAAATGTACAGACACACAGTCACTTTTGCGACATTGTCTCTCAAAAGCATTCCAGACAAAGGGCTCCAATGTGCACACTTCTCTCCCTGGGGAGGGGAGGTGAAAGCAAGGACATAACAGAAGTTAGCCAGGTTTCTTGAAAGTACCCCAAAATATTGCAGTGATGAACACAGTAAAAAAACTTAGATAAAGAGGAAAGAAAATTGGTGGGAAAATTATTCCAGGGTTTCTGTAAAGGGAGATTCACAGAGAGGATATACCAGTAGGTATAAACCAGAAAGGAGATCTTCTGAAGCATTAACTTTTCCATTTTTTTTGATACTGCTTCTGATGCTAACTACTAGATGAAATATTTCAAAAGGGTAAAGAATTAAATCTGGGATTCAACGAATCCCTGACAGGTTTATCTAGCTGAACCTTGTGGTGATCCTACCTAAGGATTTTATATGCTGATGTTTTACAGCCTTTGACATATAGGTTAGTCACGTACATCCATTCTTTCATTATCCATCCCACCAACGTGGTGATTTTTCTTTAGCAGCTTTATTGCACAGAAGTCCAAGGCTTGCCAGTCCCTAGGACTGGCAGTGAAAACTGCCACTGTTTTCACTGGCATATGGACAAAAGTCACAGATGATTGATTTCAAGCACTGTGTACAAAACGAGCCACTTTTGCTATGTATTGAATGTCAGGTGGAGGAGTAAGAGAGGATTCAATCGAAGCAAGCCTGGGCTGCGCTGACTTCCTTTTGCCTGAAGTAGCTTCTGTATCCTGTCTGCCAAAGCAGTGACATATATTCTGCAAAAGGGATACGGCTATCTAGTTTTCTGAGTCTTAGGGAAAATTTCTCTATTTAGCCAATTGCTGCGTTCTTCGAGGGTTTTCAAAGAGACATAACTAACAAAATGAGCCTTTCAAAGCATGCAATCAAAGGCTGCCAAAGAGAAGATGCATGAAACCTACTCACGAGGGTCAGACTAACAGGTGGAGTGCAGGATTGTTTATAATAAAACATTTATTAATTACAATGTAACGACAATATTTTGAAAAATTGTAACAAAGTAAGAAATAATCCAGACGTTTTATCTTGTAAGTTTGCAAAGAGGGATACTCCAGAGAGCAGGATAAAGTGTAAGTGGGTTCTGAATACAAGTGAGAATAACCAATGCAATAGAATTGCAGCCATCTAATAGCAATTACAAGTGCTGTGGTTTTACTGCTGTTTGCATGGTCAGCACTATTTGTATTGAGCACAGTACACTTAATACAACACTCCTAGGAACAGACGTCCTTTTAAAAAAAAAAGTTATCCATTTTTTGCCCTGCTGTTTCCATCACACAGAAGATTCTAGTTGTTTACAATTGCAAAGATATAATTACCACTGAGAATGTTGATATGCTATTAACTGTTAACCATTATTATGAAAAAACCAAAAGGCTCATGTGCATGTATTTTTGTATAATTATGCTGCTTTATCAATCACTTCTAATGTTTCCACGGTTTTCAACGTTGCTAGCAAATCAGTATCTATTCCAGATCTTTCATTATTCCCATTTGAATCCAGTAGTGACACAATAAAGAGTTTAAAGCAGAAATAATATTTTCATTAATTATTGACGCTGAAGAGAATTCAGTGCACCACAGCATGAGAAACCTGTCTAAATCAGAAAGAGGTAATGGAGCAAACTCAAAAGGGTTGCACAGTGAGAATCTGTTCTGAGCTCAGGAAGAAGCAATGGAAATGAGAAAGGACATAGCAGGAGAGGAACTTGAGACAGAGCTTGTGAGAAATCACGGTCAGACCTGCAGGGACTGATAGGTAAGCAATGTCTTTGCTGAGTTTATGATGTTGGATTTCTCTTTGCTTGCCTGGGGTTGTTTCAGAAGGCTCTTTCGTCCCTTGCTGAACTACACTGCTAAAATCCTGAATTTAATCCACAGAGTGGTTTATGGATTGGCCACTTATTTTCTGATAGGAAGTAACATACCAGGCCAAGTTACTGGGGATAACAAGATTGACAGGTTCTTTCCCCAACTCAGAGATCATAGGAGCATTCTCTCTGCACTTTAGTCTTGATTACTTGAAACAAGATTCAAATGGAAGAACACATGTTGGCAAAGAAGCAGTACAACCATCAAAGCAGTAAAGAGTTAATTCCTATTCATGGCAAAATTCCCTTCCAGCCTGTTCTCCCTCATGGATCCCTGACCCCTGGCACCTTTGCACAGGCGGGGTGCATAGAGCTGTTTTACATGGTGCTGTCAACAAAGTGTGGCTGAAAAATGGTCTCCAGCTCAGGACCTTAAAACCAAACTGTGTCTCTTTCTCTGTAGTCCTGGATCACATGCAGGTAGGGTGGTGTCAAAAGCAAGTTTTCAGATGAGTCGTTCTCTAGTCACCTGACATGTCATTTGTGAGCTGTATGAATGAGACATTTCCCTGCCTGCTTTCCTGTAGCGGTAGTCATGAAGCACAGACATTTTGAGTCTGTCAGTATATTTGTCTCCAGTGAGTTCCCTGTCACCCTGCCCTTGTGATGGTCCTGCGACACTACAGGATGGACAAAGAGCCCTGGATGCAACACGGAGGTGAAATGTCTCTGCTAGGGGCAACTTCATCCATGACCCAGAACACATGGCCGAAGAGAAGATGGAGATTATTTCCTTCTGTTGCCAGGTTTCTTCAAGTGTAGGGGCTCCTATTAAACACAACCAAAATGCACAGGCAAGACTTGCTCAGGAAGGTCTGCAGAAAATGACCAGATTTCCGGAGTAATACACATACTTCCAGGAGAGATGGAGCACACAGCAAGTAGTAATTGGTACCATATCCACACACACCCAGTAGTCTGGGGAGCTCAATTAAATTACTGTGCTGTATTAAGAAAAGTATGTGATCACACAGTTAATGACACAGAACATGCACAGGGAGAGGAGAAAATCTACGGTCACATTTTCAGTGTCTGGCTTTTCCTACCTTCTGAATGATTAATGATATTTAGGATGCCTTAATATGTCATTTTTGTCTTGAAATTCACAGGTTGTTTTTCCCCTTGAAAAAGAGACTTGACTGCTGCCCCAAGCAAAAAGGATCCTGAGTCAGCTTTGTGATTAAATGTAACACACAGGTTTTGAAATATGGCAATATTCAATACCTTGCAAAGCACAGAAGACAGGAATGGATGCTTGAGATGAAAATTTTCAGGCCTGTGTCTTTGCTATGCCATCTTTGTAAGCTGCAAACAGCTCAGCCAAGTTACTGCTGAAAAGCAGTAAAACCTGTTGATGAGCTCCTTATTCCCCAAAGTTCTGTTCTATCCAGGAAAGAATATATTGATCAGGAGATTAATGATAATTAGCATACGAAATATGGATTTGAAGTGGCTGTGGTTGTTGAGGCAATATTTGTGATTATCCCAATGGTACAGATGCTGTATGTCACTGCAAGTGCCATGTCAAAAATGCAGCATGGTAAAAACAGTGTGGCAGGTTTTTGTTCTAATCCACTGTAAACACAATTGTCCTAAGTCTAAATTGTAGGACAATAACGTGGAATACCTCAAGAGAGTGTGTTTACACATATATTAATATCTATGGAAATATCCAATCCATTCTAATACCTAAATTTTTTACATATGTTAATGGTTTAAGCAAGGTTGAAGGAAAGTTAGCAACAGACCTTTTTCAACTTAATTTCTGTCTGAAAAATCAGTACCCCACTAAAACACAAATGACTCCCTTTCATCTCTGAGTCACGATATGATAATTTAATATGATTTGGTATGGAATATGACTCACTGCTCTTGAAATCATTGGGACTGAAATTGGGTTGAAAATGTGAGCGGTCAAAACATAAGGCAAGCTCCTGGAATAATATAGCAAAGAAGCTCGGGTTCTGAAGGGGGAGCTAGACACCACTGTGAATTATGAAAATTGCCTTCTGTTAGTTGCAGCAAATGTGTGTGTCCAGTGGGGAAAAGGCTGATTCACAGAAAGAAAGGTATATATCACACCAAGGGAAAGCTGTTGCCATGATTGCCCACGTCCAGGGAGTCTTATCATGCTTTGGGGATCACCTAGCCAGGAAACAGGACTGTGGTCCCGAGTAAGATGGGATAGAAGACACTTAAAAGAATCACTGTAAATGGACGGTTGGCAGCTGTTGCTTAAAAAAAGGAAGGGAAATAGCTTTCTTATAACAAAAGAATCTCTTGGGAAAATATTGAATGTGATGCTGTTGGAGCCTTCCCACGTCATTCAGTATCATTAATAATGGAAATTGATATTGATGTTAGCTAGCACCCATGTGCAGGTGCAGAATTGGGCTGGCCAAGATAAAGATATTTGAATTGTTTTTGAGCAAGAGCTGGCACAAAAAAATGCTTGAAATGGAACTGTAATAATGACAGGCATGCAAATGTGGGGACTTGGACCAGGGAGCATCTATTGATCCGTGCTCACTGGAGAGTGATGCATAATATCACAGATCTGGCCAGGAATACAAATGAAACCTGCTCAAGCTTCAGGGAAAGAAGCAAGACGACAAAGAGGATGAGGCAAACTTGAAAGTCCAAATGAATTACTCCTAATTTCAACTAAAACTGACAAGTTTAATTAATCAATTATGTGTGAAAGCTCAGAGCCTTTTAGGTATTTCACACTCTGGTTTGGCTTTAAGGTGGATTCTGCATGCCAATCAGCCAGGACTTTCTCAGGTTAGGCTAATTCCTACAGTGATTTACACAATTCCCTAAAGAGAGATCTAGTTCTGCAGAAAAAGTTCATCTCTCATCATTTCTCATCTCATTGTTTGGGGTGAAGTGGGAGCTCATCCTTGATACTTCTGTGGATTTTGGCAGATGATTCAGGGAGAATACAAGTTGATATCTGCTCCAGTAATGTTGGTCCTTTTGGATAGAGGCTCCTGTCATGCTGTGAAAGGATGATCACAGTGTGCCTCTCTCCTTGCAGCAGACCATGCCAGGACTCTTACCAGGCTATAAACAAGCCAAGAAAATTTGCCTTCCTGGCAGACATACATGTGGAAACGATTCTATGCATTTGGACTTTTTCTTATGTGATAGAATCAGAAATAAACAGAATATGATTAGAAATTAATGTGCAAATGAAAGAGATGAGCAGTGCTTATGGTCAACCTGGATACAACTAGACATGATGGCAAAAGGAAGGCACTGAAACATGAGAAGGTGAATGAGAAAATCAAGTGTTAAACAAGTTTTGCTGAAAGTGGGGGGCTTCATGCAGCCTCATCTCCCTTGCCCCAGAAAAGCTGTAGCTCCTTGTGGAGATTTCAGCTCTACTTAATGGTGCTGACTGTTGGACTATGGGCTGGGAGCATCTCGGTCACACAGTTTTTTTGCATAGCTACTATCTCCATCTTCCCTACAATGCACTTACAAACCAAATTCCAGCTTTAAATCCTGAGAGACTGTTGGGTTTTGTTTGTTTTTTAAATGTAAGTTATTAAAAATCAGCAGAAATCATGGATTTAAAAAAATCCCTATTTAGTCATTCAGAAAGCAGAAAAGTTTTTAGCTGATGGTTTAAAAAAGTACTAAACCATGAAACATGACAGGTTTCATCCCACTATCTGATCTCTCCGGAAACTTACAAAACAAATAAAAATAGTGATTTAGAATGAATAGACTTAATGTAGTCTTACTCAGTGTTGCTTTTACTGTACTCTTCTGAAATCACTGGCTGCTGAAAAAAGAGACATACAATGAAGTTAAATGTCACAATGTAATATGTCAATAAAATCTTCCCAGCAAAATGAATCATTTCAAATGTCTTTAAAAGAAGATGGATTCACTCTTGTATACTATTCAAACCTGCTGTTTCCCAAAATGATCTGATGCTATCTGCCTGTGCGGGAGCAAACCTTGGTTGTTTCACAGCTTCTTTGACATTTGTTTCCTTGCTATTTTTTATTTGTTTGTTTGTTCATTTGTTCAGAAATGCACTGTAGATGCCTAGCAATGGCTTGCTTCATAAAGATTATGTCTAGATGAGTGGAAGCAGTTGAATTGCTACACTTTAAGAAGCCATCATCTCCTAGCTGAGAGTCCCTCAGGCAAATTCCCAATCTGTGTAGTGACACACACATACACATACACTCATGCAGTAAAAGTCATTCTGGAGGTTGCTCTCTTCATTAATAAAGAGGGAAACAATTCTAATAGATATGATCTTATTTGCAAATTTTCTAGCAAATAGATCAGGATTTCCTTCACAAGATGTGGGAAATTGGTTTTGTTAAATTCTATTAACTATAAACAGTGTAGTGGTACACTAACATAGTCAAAAGCCACATGAGTAGAAAAAACAATATGTGCTATACTGAGTGGGTGATTTCTATTTTATAGATATGTCATTCAATTTGTTCCAACTTGTGAAGTACCTGTGCTGAAAATTCATAACATGGTCATTATTCTTCAGAAGGAAAACAGAACTCCTGTGCATACAGTAAATGAAAGAATTGCTATGCATTTTATCCAAATAAGGGTGTGATTGCTTTGAAAATGTGATTATAAATCATTAAGTGTGTATGAAATACTGTTCTCAGCACATACATCTCAAGTGAGGAGGTGACTGAAACTTTGTTCCCTGCCTCTGTGCTTAATAACGCTCCTGTGGTTTGATGATGCCAGGAAATCTTAGCTCCTCCTGAAGTGCTTGGTGCCTTGAATACAGCAAGGACTTTCTTATCATTCCTTTCCTATGTTGTGTAATGGATAATTCTGAGAACTGAGGCCATGCTTAGAAAATAAAGAGCAACAAATAATCCCTCTCTCATTTTTGGTGAAACTGAGCACTTGGAGTTAGGAATAGCCAGGACAACAAAACCCTGCCAGCAGTGAGGAATGAAGTACTCACATTTTAAAATGACATCTTCTTACAACTTCATAACACAGAATTTGCACCTGTTTAGACTACTCATTATCCTGTATATCCATCCTACCCAAGAATGCAAAGGTGTCCAGAAGAGTCAGATGATAGGTGCCCAAGTGTTACCAGCCATGGCTTTGCATCAGTATATTATAGGAGCAGTAAATTGTATTTAAATAAGCTTGCTCCGTGTTTCTTGACTAGGAAGGTGATTCAAGTACCCAAAATTTCATTTACATTTGGCTGAGAATAGCTGTTATCTTGCTCTAAACTACTATCATCCATTGCAATTATTTTCTACTTTGGTTAAGGATCACTTTGCATTTGAAAAAGCAGTAAGGTGCATATCTTGTTTTTCAGAAATTTATTTCCTTTTCTATGATACCATATGTTTTGAATTTTCAGTTTGCAGTCTACTACTTGCTTGTTCTTTGAGACATTATAATGATTATTTAATGCCACAAACAGAAAAGTATGGGCACAAAATTGCTATGTTGAAGTGCAAGTTGACTCTTGGAAAGCTGAATTGATTGATCAGGAGACCATTATAATAAACAAAGTAGGATCGCTTCCAAAAATATTACAAATATTCCCTGGAAATGAGCCAGCAAAATAACTCAGTAGGTGAACAGGAAATAACCACTTTTCCTGATTCTATGTTGCAAATCACTGATTTAATTTAAATATGCATGGATAAAACTATCTACACCAGAGAAAAGATGTAAGTTGTATTTGAACAAGCACTGAATCACTAATGTTCAAATTTGTGTTACAGCCCAAAGCAGAGAAATGTGGGAAATGTAAGAAAGGGATGCTCTACCTGAGTCATGTAGCCTCTTGACATATAAATTGATTTGATGAAACTTGGGCTGTTCCTGTTCACAGAATTATGGAATCAATTTGGTTGGAAAAGACCTTTGAGATCACCAAGTCCAGCCTATGACCAAACACTACCTTGTCAGCTAGACCGTGGCACTGAGTGCCACATCCAGGGTTTCTTTAAACACCTCCAGGAATGATGACTGCACCACCTCCCTGGACAGCCCATTCCAATGTCTAATTACCCTTTCTGTGAAGAAATTCCTCCTAATGTCCAATATGAAGCCCCCCTGATGCAGCTTAAGACTTTGTCCTCTTGTCCCATCTATAGTTGCCTGGGACAAGAGACCGAGCCCATCTGGCTCCAACCTCCTTTCAGGCAGTTGTAGAGAGCGATAAGGTCTCCCCTGAGCCTCCTCTTCTCCAGACTAAACACCCCCAGCTTCCACAGCCACTCCTCACGGGACTTGTGCTCCAGTCCCTTCACCAGCTTCTTTGCCCTTCTCTGGACTCCTTGAGTGGTGTTTTCGAAGTCCACCTCAATATTTATTCCCATCCGTATTTCTTCTCCTTCACCCTGAGCAATGAAAATTGTATGTTTGCTTCTCTGTCCAAAGCATTACCTCATATCACCCCTTCTCTATGACTCAAGGATCCCCACTGTAGTACTTGGAAAGCCTGCATTTTCCTTCTTCAGATTTCTCCTCAAGCCGTACTTCAGACAAATAATAGCTAGGGATGAGGGAATACTGCCAGTAACTGGATTATCAACAATTACACCCTTCTAACATTTTAGCACCGTGTCCACTGACAGGTTCAACATGTTCAGCATCATGTTCCTTTTCACTCTGAAATACTTTGCCCATAGCATACAGTGCAAAGACCACAGAGCTTGTGCCATTTATATGCACTTCCACGAGAGCAATAATTTTCCTCCCCAGCAGATAATAAAGAGCCTGCAATGAATCACACACAGCTCCACTGAAAGAAAAATGAACATGGCAGTCACAGACACTAGATGACAAAAACGGTGTTCAGTTCTTATAAATAATACATTGCAGAGATGAATTAATTGTGGTTCAAGGGAAAAGTTTTAGCATCATCATACATTATTTCCTTTCTGATTTGGAAACAACCCTCTGGATCTGAAAAGGAACAAAGGTATGACATCTGTTTGGCTATCCAGGTGTTGACATTCTATTGGGTTCATAAAAACTTACTCTCTCTGATTCCCTGCTCTCATCCGATCCCAGTTAGCATTTCTCCACATCCAGAGGAATCCTCGTGGGGATTAGCTAATGAAAAGTGCTGTAATTCAAGAAATGCATTGGCTTGCTTGGCTGCTATTATTTGCTTTTCTCTGGCAGCCAAACAAATATTGATATTTGGGGGCCTCATCTACCAATATAAATGTCTTTCTTTGGTGTCTCATATGGATGCAGATTAATAGTGCATGTAATCCACTCACACTCAAAACCTAATTTTTTTTGGTTGTAAAACTATTTTTTTCTATTTACATTTTTACACTTTTTGAAGATCATTCTTTACCATGGCCTTACATTTCTACTGATTTGCATAGCCACTGGGAATTAGATTAGTCAGGACACGGTGCAAACCTGATTCTATCTTGTATTTCTGCTAACAAACCAGATGCTTTGTTTGTCCACAGGGAGATGTGGGTGAAAAAAATGGTAAAAGTTCAGAATTTCCAAAATAATGCAGAGATGTACTATTTCTAAAAAATTTTAAAACAAACAAACAAAAACCCCCAGAAAATCCAGCCAAAATCCCAACCATCCTGTAGTGTTGCTAGAGCTCCTGTGCAGCTAACACAGGGTGCTGCTCTGCAAGGACATGGCTCTGTCTTGCACTTGCTTGCTGCTTTCCACAGAACACCAGTCCCACCCCAAAGCCACTCAACTACCACACAAAGCCAAAGATACATGGATGAAATTTAGAGTGGTAAAGACCTGAAAGGTCACAGACATAAACATTTGGCATTTGTTGACAGCTTTTTGATGAAAAATACCCAGATAAATTTGGATAGAATAGCCAATCATCTTCAAGAGGAGGATCCCATTAATTAAGGTGTTCATATAAGCACTTTGGTACCATTTTTCCATGTCCATTTTCCCCACAATCTACATTCAGATTGAGGTTGTAAAACTTATAGTAGCTACAGGTAGCGTGCTGTCAGTACAAGAGGAATACAAGGAGGTCCTCCTTGTTGAGAACTTCCCCAGAAACAAAAGGAAGAAGCTCAGATCTTGGGGAAGCTTTCAAAACCAGCTAAATGAATGCTGCAAGGTACATGGCTCAAAGGGCATTTGTCATGTTGAGCATTTAAGTAGCACATTGATTTTCTTCGCAATTTATTTAATATTCTGGATATGTCAGATCTGGATTTCATTTGCATTTGAAAGATACTTGATATGGTCAGAATAATATTGAGAGGAATTAATTCATCTCATCCTGCATTAGGAAAGCTCTTTCATTACTTCAGATATCAAGTCTGTAACAGTGATAGCTTCCAATTAATTGCTCTCAATGACATTTTCTTATTCACATACCTTTGCATGGAGAAATTTCCTATAGCCTTTTTACAGCTATCTTATCTATCTAGCAAAGTTTGACCATGGTGTCTAATACTACAGTATGTAAAAATTAGTCAATCAAGACAATGCTAGTGGATTTTTGAAGCTGATAATATTTGTTATATCTCTTCAGTTTGGGACAATGGCTAACGGCATCTTTGATCCCTGAAAATTGTAGGGGAAACTGTTCCCCTTGCTAGTGTGGTCAGGTGGGAACCTACATGTGGAGGAGGCAGGAGAGGAGCTGAGCAAGAGTCCAGAACCAAAGCAGTTCTGGATACATCCCCAAAGCTGGATTCATCACAGAGCCCAGCTGCAAATGGGGTAGGAAAAGGTTTTTCACCTGGAGAGTGATTGGGCACTGGAACAGGCTCCCTGGGGAAGTGGTCACAGCATTAAGCCTGACAGAGTTCGAGAAGTGTTTGGACAACACTCTCAGGCACATGGTGGGATTTTTGGGGTGTCTTGCTCAGGGCCAGGAACTGGACTCCGTGATCCTGATGGGTTCCTTCCAATTCAGCATATTCTATGATTTTGTGATTCTTCCCAAGATAAGGCAGTTCTGATAGCCTTCAATCACACTCATCCCCAGAGGTAACATTACAGAAAAACTTAGGGATCATTTTCAGACAGAAATATTCATGGCAGGTGCAATTGCTGACATTCAGGACTGTTTCTGTGTTTCCTAGGGATCACTTTATCTCATAAATAATTGGATACAAGATCCACACCCCTGTATTTTACACACATTACATTTTTACATAGAAGAAATCAGCAAAACAGGTTATTGAAAACTGGTTGTTATTTCCTCTTAACTCTTCTCCTTAGCTCCAGAATGATAATGAAACCAAAACAATTCTGTGAGTAATGCGAGAATTAAAGTTTCCACAATACCACTGTAGTGTAGTTCATAGACAGCTGAGATATTCTCAAGTGCAGGAATCTGTGTTTCTTGAGAAGGTTTTTGAATGAAGTTAATGCTAACTTCATGCTTAGTTCATCCTCTGAGATTCTCATCTAGTTTGATTCACCAAGCTCAGGGAGAGAACTTCTGCCTGCTCCAACCTTCAGCTGGCTTAAATACTTGATGAACACATACAAATGTTACAAAATTTACTAAAAGTAAAGCTAAAGTTTTACAATTAATATCTCAATTGAGAAGTTCTAGAAAATAATTTTAAGTTCCTGGAACTGAATTACTTATGCATATTTATAAAAGCTTGCCTCTCTAAAAGCATTATTGAAAAGAACTCTATTTAGAAATAGCTACATACTCAATAGTAAACTCAAAAATGAGTGGTTATTTCTCACGGCGGGAGACTTGGATTAGATGACCTTTCAAGGTTCCTTCCAACCCCAACTACTTTATGATTCTATGATAAGTCATGTATAATGCTTTTAAGAAATTTATTTTCAGTCATTTCATAAAGTATTTGAGAAATGTAAACTTTATATAAAATAATTTGTTCCACAGCACAAGTACAGAGCTAGATTTGTGTTACTATTTGTTTCGTTTCCCGCTAAGTTTGCATTCAGACCCTCAGGATATTGCTATTTATAGCTGTAGGGAGAACTAATCCTCTTAAATCTTACTACAGGAGTGCTCCTCTGACACTCCTGGCCTCGCATCGGACGTTCTTATCAGAGAGGCTGGACAGAAGCAAGTTTTACAATTTATTGTTAAAATAACAAACAGACTGCAGTCTCAGAGCAGCGTGAGATTTCAACAACACATTGTAAAAATGGCAAATGTCCCAGGACTCAGTGTTGAACAAGAATTTATAGTGTCTTAAACCAAGAGGGTAATGAGATGACTATTGTTTTGACTTTCTGACCTATCTTAGCTGGACCTGCCACCTGCAATGTGTCAGTATTTTCACCGATCCTCATCATGTCATGTACTCATGGACACTTCTAATGTAATATCTAAATTCTTAACTTAAACTATAACTTAACTTAAAGTATAAAGTTAAAACCCTTCACCAAAGCACCCAAAACTTGCTTCTTGGTTATCACTATGACAACACAGAGCTGTAACCCTCGCTTAAGGCCATCAATCACTGTTAATTAAGCTAACCCAGGCTTCTTTCAAGGTTTTAAATTAAGGCTACATTCAGCCTTTACTTCTCTGTTTCCTACATATAGGAATCTATGTTGCAGTAATCCTTAAGAACAATAAGAGTTGAACTCCAGAGTGTTAGATGTGTTCACACATACAGCTTCATGCAAAAAGTTCATAATGTAGAGAAGTGGTGAAGCAAAAGGGTGACTGTAGTTACACAAACTTGGTTTGTAGACAACAGAATGTATAGATGGAAAACAATTTATCCCCAAAAGCTGTGGCAGAGCCAAGAATCCATCTCACATTATTTGAATGCAACTGAAACACACTGAAGTTTTACTCCTTAAAGAAAAAAGTTTGTGTTTCAGCTCTTGTGGTCTCTAATGAACGTGGAAAACAAGGCCATCTTAAGGGTTTCTAAGTAAGAACAATTACACCATTGGAGGAAAAGTGAGAGGTTGCTGCTTCTTGCAAATGTATACTACTGGATTTGAGAAACAAAGTATTTAGCAGTACTGAAAATTAACGATGGACAATTCTGGCACAACACCAGAATCAAGCATGTAGTATATTGACATAATTTTTACTTCTTCTACCTGAGTCTGCTGGAGTCTGATTTATTTCAGTCAACCCTTATTCCCTCGTAGAAATTGTTGACATAGTATATTATAGCAATCAATCAGTATCTGATTAAATGGATGAAGCTCTTTCATTACCTTCAAACCCAGATTGAATTGCTGCAGCCATAATGGGAAGACAATATTTCACCTTGCTGTGAGGAACCCCCATCCTGCTTCCAAGCCCTGATACTTATTGTTCAACACGTTCGATTGGAGAGGAAGATTTATATCCCCACTTTCCCAGCAGCTCTTAGGAACTGAGGCAGAGGATTAACTGACTGTGGGACAGCTGGGGCATTGCTGCATCTCTGCAATTAATATGAAGTTCTATCTTGACTGCTGGGGAAGGAAGGAAGGATGGATTGATTTTCAGAACCGAACAGTCTGAACCCAGGAGGTATTATTCCTTGCTTATATGAGCCATGTTACATGACCAAAAATGCAAGCCCTTACATTGGGCCTATCAAGTGTAACTTTGTTGTTAGATTGTCAAGGACATCTGCGGTGAATTTTTACCGGCTTTTGACCTCTTATTATTAGGAGGCAGAAGAAGAAACAAGGTAGGCTCCAAAACTGCTTTACCAACAGGCTTAATTGGTGGTGTCCCGTGGTTTTCCGGTGCAAGGGGCTGTAATTCCAACACCCTCAGCAGAGATATGAGTCTCTTCTCTCTCTAATTGCAAGAGAGTAACACTGTTTTGCTTCCTGTTTTTCTCATCTTTTCTCTTTCCATATCTCCAGCTTCATTACTGAGAAGAAATAAGTTACCAGAGCTAATAAAGTCATTTTGCAGCACAAGCACTGGTGAACCTAGAGGGAAAGGACTACCACTGGTCCCTTTGAAACAGTACAGGCAGAGCTAATGGAGACTAAAAACCGCAGTAGCTGCTAACCCTTTGCTACTTCACCAGAGAGAAATATAGTCCTGACTTTAATTTTGTTAATGGGGGATTAAGAAACAGTATTTCCACCAGCCTGACAAACCACATTTGAGTGTTTGTGTATCATAACACTGACTATTGTAAGTCCCTTGTAACTATGCAGAGGTATTTTGAAAATATTATAAAACCAGACTTAAATTGGCTTAATGCTCTGCAAAGCTGTTCAGTGCTAAATCAAGCTGGTACAAGTAAGATGTGCCTCTTTTGCTTTGTTTTTTGCACAGTCAGTCACAGAAGAGGTGTGGTGTTTCAGAGCAGAAGCTCTTGGAAGGTCTTGTGCAGCATTGCCAGAGCTCTGCCTGGTCTGCAGAGAGTCAGTGCAGCAGCTCCAGCACCCCTGACAGGCTCTGTCCATCTCCAGATAGAGAGTTTAGGATCTATTCCAGATAGAATCCTAGTCTGGATCCTGCAGGTTTGGTTGGGATTGCATGGGAGATACCTGCTCCTGGTCTCAGTTTAAAAGAGGCTGTTTCTGGAAATCTTCAACTTTCTGCAACTGTACCTCTTGGCTAGGTATGGTTGGCCAAGGGCTGCTCATACTCCCAAGTGCAGCAGGTCTTAGGAAGGAGAGGGCTTCCTGCCATGGAAGGCAGGGGTGAGGATCTTTGCAGCCCCATTGACATCCTTTCTCCTACTCCAGGAGAAAACAGCAACCAATACAGACACCTGTGCAGACTTCCCAGTGCAACTGCAGCTTCTAAACCCCTTAAAAATTCTGCAAATGCCACACAGGGCTGAGCAGCTCTCAGCTAGTGGCAAAGCCAGGATCACTTCTACAGTGTCCTTGACTTCTATTTCTCGAGGCAGTGCTGTCATCAGTGCAATAATACACAGCAACAAGGCGTATTTCCTATAGGTACTAACTAACTAAGGTGGCCCATTTTGCTGGCTATAGCTGGAAATCAATGTATCTAGGGGAAAGCACAGCACTTAATCACCCGCTTTGGGTGAAAATTTAGAGTGTGGAAATCTTGCCAAGTTGGATAAATTATTTTATTGGCTGGAATAAGTGATTATGAAGCTTTCTTGGCATACAATTAGCTCTTTCTGTTTCCTTTTTCCAAGCATTGCGAACCTTTTAGGAGAAACAGCAATCAAGATAAAATGATTCAAGAGAAAATGATCCAAAGATCACAGGGCAATTTTTATACTTTAGTATTATCTTGGCTGTAAGAAACATGGCAGGTTCCACATTTTAATTTTAAGGAATCAAAATGAACGCTTTTAGGGATTGCCTTTTATGCTAAGTGAAAGTAAGAGCAATGACTGACTGTAACAAGGGTAAAGTATCTTCCCAATGTCAGAGATGGATTGGGGGTTAGAAGTTGACCCTTAGCTGCTTTTTGTGATGGTCTTTGTTCTGCAATAATTGGATTTAGAAAAACTTAGGTAAGGCAGTTGAAAGAAATTCCACTATATGCAAGACATGTCAGGGAACAGAAGTGATGCAATTTATGGACAGTCAAAGAAAAGAGTGATACTCTGGAAAAATTAAAATTGCTCCTTCCTATCATCTTTCAGCAACAGAGGATATAGCCACAAGGTTTTAGACTTGTAATTCTTCCTACTTTTTTACAATTTTAGGAGACACTGTGGGTACATTACATTACATAACCTCCATTAACCTTCACAACATTATAGATTCAGGCTGTGATGGGCCTAGACAGGAAGTGGGAAACAGAGGATGGAACTCACAAATGAGAATCCCTTACTTTTAGACAGATTTTGATTTGTTCCTATAAGAAGGAGTGAGCATATCCAGGAACGGCATCCCTCCCTTCCATGGGACAGGCCTGTGCACAAGCTCTTTGTTCTCTCCATGTCCAACCTCCAGTCCCATAATACTGCAGAGCCATGGCATGGCTGAAGGGAGGCCAGGCTTTGCAGGTGAGAAGCACAGCAGGCAGCATCTCTGCCTGAGGCATCCGATGCTGTCTATTCTCAGTCATTGCAATAGGTAATTCCCTGGCTCTGGTGCAATTTGGCAGCCTGTTTCAAACTCTATTCTGCACTTGTTTGCAGATTAAACACGTGAAGAGACAGTCATGCTTATTTGAACAAAAAAGGGCATGTGAGGGTCTGGCCACTGTGAGTCCAGAGAGGTCCTTGGTTACACCAGCATCCACATTGCTTCTTACTGGTTCATTGAGGCAGAAGCCAGAGCAGGGGTTGCTGGTGGTGAAAGTCAGGAGAACTTGAGCTGGAACAAAACAAACCACTCGTACAGACCAAAAGTATATAAAGCTCCACTAAAGATTATAGAAATGGTTTGCTCTCGGTGTCTTAGATACACTATTGCTAATGCATGCAGTAAAATTCCCAGTGGGAAAACTAAGTCATGTCAAGTATTCTGTGCAAAGCAACCAATTTCTTGCATGTTTAATCCATACAATAAAATGAATATTGCTCTGAGATTGGAATGACACAGAATCTATTAATGCTTTATGTTAAATTATTTTCATCATTAGTTTTATAATATTTACAAAATTATATAAAAAATATTTTCTAAAAGCACTAACAACATCTTTGTATAGTGAAGATTTGCAATTTATTAAATAATTTGAATTATTTTACATTCAGAAAGTAGTAGAGGTTTCAAATGAGTAGTCAGTTACGTTCTAACAATGGTGCCGGTGTGTTGGGTAATTGCTCATGGGAGTAGTTCTGCTGAGTTTGATAGGATTGGTCATGTGAACATGGTTACTAGTGAGTGTCTAAGTGGGAAGAACCCAGTTCCATCACACTTGGAAAAGGACACAGCAGTTCCTCGGTGTCTCAAGGAAGAAACTAAAGCAAACCTCTTCATTTGGACAGACATGAGTCAAGACCATCCAGCCTCTATACTATCACCTCAAGTGCAGTCACTAAAAAGGATGCCAGCATTGACCCTTGGGCCACCTAATATATACCATGTGTCTGTTAATTGGGAAAAAAAAAGTAGAAAGTGTGTGCAACATAGTGATCTTTGGTAACTCATTTTGTGCTTTATTTATTAAATATCTGTGACCATATCCCTTCACAAAGAATAATGTACATCAGCCTGTGCTGCTTTCTTAGGAATGGAATAAATACTAACAAAACTTCTGTTTTCAAAGGAATGATGGGGGAAGACAGAAAAATCTGTTCTTCTTTACATAAATCTCTCTGGAAATATAAAGATATATGCTGCAGAGCAGCTTTAACTTCTTTTGCTAACTTTCAGTTTTTCCCCAATTTCAAACAGAGCAGAAAGGATATCCCTGTGACAAAGAAATTGTCCTCCAGAAGAGATTAATTGAACTCAAGATCAGCTGAGCTAATCTTTATCAGCCAGTCTGATTTAATCAGGATATGATCTTCTATCCCTGCTTCAGTAGAGTTGCACCTGAGTTGGAGGGAGCAGCTGAAAACACAAACCCTTTGCATTCTCCTGGCTCAGAGATGTTGCTGGTTCCTCTGGGAGGGAGAGCAATCCTGGTCCCTGCCTTCTGCTCACTGACAGAGCCATTCTGTTTCAAGATGAGGTTCACTTGATATCCACCTTATGTGGACACATTCTTATGTAAAATACTAGATGCACAGGACACTTAAGGTCTTGGTCAAGCAACCTGTCCAGCTGAGCCCTGCATGGCACTGCTGTTGGTACCTTAGGGCAGGGTGACCACCTGTCTGCAGGACAGCACAGGCAGACTCACAGGAATTATCACCCAGAGACTTAAACACCAACTGCTTTCATCTGTGTGTGCATCTTCTGCACCAAAACATTGCAACGAGGATGGAGAGTGATGACGCAACAACCACCTGTGAGCTCTCAGTTTTCAAACCATTTACCAATTGTCAGCTGTCTGATCAATCAATTATCTAGTACATCAAGAATTTGCAGGGGCACAAACATTACAGGATGACGGAGTATGCTGGCTTGGGGTTTTGCCTGTCTTTGGGTTTGCCTTCCAGTGCATAGAGGTGGGGAAAATCAGCAATGCGTGACCTTTCACAGGCAAGAAGTGGTTTCTGATAGTCCAGTGAATTCAAATTGAGCAGTGGCTCCATTTAATGGGTCTGTCTGGCCTTCTTACTATTGAATAGTAATAGGCTGTGCTAGGAATATGTTAGAGAAAGAAAAATAAATAGGAAGAAAAATCCATTTTGTGAGCAATTGCATCTGTCAAGCTACTCTGATTCTTTCTCTTTTTTAGTTTTATCACTACACGAAAGATGTTTGTTGCAGTCTCTCCCTCTCTGGGCTGGGCTGCCTGCTCTCATGGATGTAGATGTTCAAAGCAAGGACTAAAATGTCCCCTCGTCTTGGGGTGACTTTATGATGCCGTATCCGCTACCACCTGCTCTATGCCAGACATCAATCCTGTGCCTTTAAGCTGGGTCAAGAAGCCAGCACAGTTTGTGTGTTCAAGGACAGTCACACCTCCCCCCGCATTCACTGTGGCTGCAGGCACAGAGGGAGCACCTTTTCCTTTTTTTTTTTTTCTTTTAGCCAGCTCTCGGCTCTGTGTTTTTCAGGAGAGAGAGACAGAGAGTTAAAACCTTTTTTGCTTTTTGGCTGGCCTGCTGGCTGGGGCAAGAGGAGTTTTCCCTGGGACTGTGGTTTTTCTTCTTCCTCTGGAACTGTACAACTGAACTCCGTTCTAGAATACCATCACCGGGGGCCCCACATTGGGGCCCAGAGGGGGGCCTACACCGTACCCTAGATCCAGAGAGAGAGCAGAGCCACACCCAGAAAAGGACTCTGAATTCATCCAGGTTTATCCTCCATGACAGGTTTATGATCTAACATGATTCATTTTTGGTTTTCCTTCCCCTGGTGCCTGCGTGCACCCTCCAGCACCCTGCTTGTTAAATACACAGGTTTTTTTTCACTTGCCTCTGAGAAATTCCTGAGGTGGGAGGAAGGACTCCTGATTTTGTCTCAAACATGGACAAACAAAATTTGGCACCCAGACGTGGTGGCCCGACTGAGACAAACAATTCGGTGCATCGTCCAGGAAAGTGAAAAAAACCTGTGCTAATTACAATTTGGTTTTAATTACTTTGTATTGGGGTACAGTGGTCACCATGTTGTTTGAGGTACTAATGTCTTTCTGGTCCCTAGGCCTGTTTGAGGTACTAATGCTTTTCTGTTTGCTTACCCACAGATAGTGCTAATTTTGTCCTTGGCATGTAGCTTTTACAGAGCAGAGGCACAAATCTGGATTGCTATTTTGCTTTGCTCGGTGATAACGATTTATGGAAAGTTAACAGAGGTGCTGGGAGTTGTTCAAGATGTGTATGGTCTGCTGTTTATGTGTCCTAGTCTCAGTTGCCTGCTCTGGGGGTTTATTGGTAATTGCACTCAGTTTGTTAAAGAAGGAGGGGGAGATGGGGTTTCCCAGCCTTTCATCTCCTTCTTCCCCTTTAAATTTGGTACGTCACCTTTTGGGAACGTTCAGTTTCCCCTGAATGTTAAAGAGACTGCCTTCCTGGTGCTTAATCTTGCAGGTTTACTCTATAGAGTTCCCAGGCATCTGTTTCAGGTGCTTCAGTAGGGAGTGGAACAAGTCATTGCAGGATGTCCTGTGGTGCTGAGGGAGAGCTAATATATGCACAGATGAATATATGCACTCTAGTGAGAGAAACCTGAGTGGCAACTGTAGTGTAGTTTGTGCTGAGTCTGACTGGGATGGATTAACCTTCTTCACAGCAGCCTCTATTGGTGCTGTGTATCAGGTCTGTGCCCAAAGGAGTGTTGGTGTCACACCTGTGTCCTGGCTATTGCTAAGCAATGCTTGCAAAGAGGTTTTCAGTTTCTCACTCTGCCCCCACAGTAAGTGGGCTGAGGGTGGGCAGGTTGCTGGGAGGGGACACAGACAGGACAGTGGATCTCAGATGGCCAAAAGGATATTTCATACCATGTAAGGGATATTGCATACCCTATGACATCATGGGCAGCAATAAAACTGGGGGTTTGGTCTTTCCAAAGTAGTCATTACCCAGTGTCTGCTGGTGGGAGGTGGTGAGTGATTGCCTTTACATCACTTGACTGTTTTTTTTCTCTTTCCTTCACTTTAAGTTGTCCTCATCTTGACAACTGAGTCAAAAAGATGAGTTTTTCTTGCTTTGCTTTTCTGACTCTCTCTCTTATCCCACTAAAGAAGTGAGGGATCAGCTTATCTTAACTACCGACTGGGGTCAATGCACCTCACATTATAGAAGTCATCGCGTTTTTGGAGCTGTGAGATCGCTCTAGTGGGGTTTTCTGGAGGTTTTCCTGGGTTTTCTTGTAATAATTTCAGCAATGAGTCAGATGCTTATGCTGCAAGTTAGATGAGAACAGTGAACAGACTTAACCAGGTACTTGTAATGGTACACACAGAAGCTTGTCTAAAGTGTTGCCATTTGTGAGGGGTACTCCTCATATTATTCTCTATCTTTGAATATCTTTATATTGTTTTAGAAAATTAAAGATGAGATGTGTACTAAAAACCAGCAGTACAGATCTGTTGCAACTCTAGGAAGACATAGTTGTGGAACAGACTGCCCCATCTGAGGAGCTAGATTAAAATCTTTGGTTTAGGATTTGGACAAAAAATTGTATTTTCTCATTTCTTACCCTACAGGAGAAAACGTTGAAAAAAATTCAAGCTTCATCAATTTTTCCCATTGATTACAAAATGTTTAATGATACTGTACATATTCTGCTTAAAAGACAGTGTTTCAATTAAACACTTCACACACGTAAGAAAAAAAAATATTGCTGTTAGTGAACATAGTACCATCTGGTCACAATTCTGTGCAATGTGCTCTAGGATGACACTGTCTTGAGCAGGGAGGTTGGACCAGATAACCCACTGTGGTCCTTTCCAACCCCAGCCACCCTGTGATTCTGTGAACTTTTTTAAAGAGTTTTGAGACTCCTTGACTTTCCTACACATGATGAGTTCTTGAGTTCATGTTGATTTCTCAATACAGAAAATGTACTTCTGTGCCTGGGTTTGGCATCTGTGAGCAGGTCTGAGTGGGCTGGCAGACAACGGAGCTCCAGCCTGCCCTGGTGCAGTGGTGCCTGGATTTCAGCCATGGCCCTGGGGCTCGGAGGGGCTGGGGAGCTCCTCCTCCCTATGCAGCAAGCAGTGCCCAGTCAGAAATTCAGCACTGAGAAGGAGAGCTCAGCAGCCTCAGGGTGCCAAGGGAACCTCAGCTGTGTGCTCCCCACTGAAGAGACTGAAGTTTGTTCATCCTGGGGCTGTGCTAAGCAGGAGCAACAATGCAGCTTGTGCTGCCACATTCACCATGAGCTGGACTGCACCACTGCTGTCCCTGCCTTTCTGGGATAGTTCAGGCTATCATATCTCACCTCTCCATCCTCATCCAGAGGTTTTGGTGGGATCTTTCCACCCATTTCCCTTCTCAATACCAATGGGCTGCATTTAGCCATGCTTTTGCCTACATAGTAGATGTAGCTTTAAAACAGATACAGCCAGTCTGGGCATGTGAACAAGTGGTGTAATGTCAGCTCTGCTGCTTAACTCTGTATTGCTGCCCAAGCCTTTAACCAAAGGAGTGTGAGTCTGCCTCTGTCCTGCAGAAACATGGTGGGTGTAGTCAGGGGGTAATAGGGCAGGGAGCTCCTCTCTGTTTTCCCAGATTTCCCTGTGTATGATGACACAGAACATGTGCTGAGTTGGACACGATTTAGGGGGGAGGCAGTCTTTGGTCTTTTGGAAGTCCCCAGGAAATCTACACTTGAGAATTTCCATTATTTCCCATAAAGACACGTCTCTGACAGAAAGCTGCTGTGCTAAGCAAAATTTGCACAGTCTGCTTTTGCCCAAAGACAAGCAAATTTGTTTTTGTAGATAAACTTGTAATTATAGCACAGCTGGTGCGGAAATGATTGGCTTTAATTTCTCATTTGTTGACAACTGTGATTTAATTACTGCAATCCCTGTTATCAGCTCCTTTAAACTTTTAATTATTATAGGGCATCAAGAATGTAATTTATTTCCTTTTGACAGAAAACTGCTTTCCACAAAGTGCAATCCATCAGGTGAAATTGTGGCATTAATCAGCCTATTCCCAAATACAACACATGTGAATAAGAATGACCAGAGTTGAATTGAATTTACAAGAGAACAAGAGATCACAGGATGTTACCCATAGTTGTGGTCAGGAGTAATCATCAGGATCACCTCTGTAAAACCACATGTGTTTTGAGCGAAGATTTTCTTCCCAGTTCCTGCAGAACAAAGTTTCAATATGAATACACTTGCCACATGTCTGGGTCTGTGACAGAGACATGACATCAAGAAAATGCTTTTCAAATTATAGAATTACAAGCTTTTTCATTATTAGGCTGAATGTGGAGCAGTTTTTCTTCTCCCTATATTTGCTAGACAAAACATACAGGAATCAAGAAAGGAGATGCTAAGAACCCAAAACAAGACAAGGCAAGTACCACCTCACTCCCTCCCCAAGAAGACAGAAAAGTTGATCACCACAAGCTGAGAGGACCCATGGCCTGCTTGCTCAACATTAAACTTCTGTGTGCCCATGTAGTTTATTAAAATTCAGAGACCATCCTTATGTTTCTGTTTTAAGTGTTACACATTCTTCTACTGTGCATTTGAAGTAAATGTTTGGGTCCATAGGCAGAGAGCACTGCATAATCCCTTCCTCCAAAAATTGATTGTTTTGACATTGTACACAGAAACCTGTCTCCACAACCAAGGTGAACCTACAGGATGTTTTCTTCTGTGTAATCCTTCCTGCTTGTTGGCTGGAATTACTGCTTCACTTTTGCTCCTCTGTAACCATGGCAGGTATACCTGACTTCAGATCTCCTAAAGCCTTCATCCAGTGTCCCTCCCCTCTAAGACTGGTGTGGAAACAACTGCTGGAGGCCACAGGAAGGTGCAAAGGTGGATTTTGAGGCTGAGGAAGAATATAAAAGATGACTGAAATTTCTGCATTGTTCCTGACTCTGCACAGGGTCTGTGAATCTCCTGCCCAGCACATTTCTCAGTGGGCTGTGAATTAGGGCCATTGATTTCTTCTGAAAGACATATCTGACTTGCTGCACATGAACAAGTTAAGCTACACTTTAGAAACTATTACATCAACAGTTCTAGAATGCAGGTCTTCATACCTATAAAAATACTAATTGGTTGGGGGAGAGGGAACTGTACATGCCCATTAATAGTTGTCATGTAAGAAAAAAGTGACAAAATTTTACAATTTTATCAGTGACCACCTTAAATGCATTAAAGTTTGCCCAATTCTAAAATTGCACTTATCTAACAATATGATGTCACTCGTTTATCTTTGTGCTCAGCATCTGGGCACATGTCACCAGAGCCACCCGTGCAAGTCGTGAAGCTCCCTGATCACACACATACCTGGATGACTTGCAGCATCCTCTGTTCAAATCCTTGTGGTTTTGTTCTGGTAGTTTTTGCACTTTTCTCACATATCTTGAGAGGACAAGCACCACTGTAGCAAGGTATGCCACCATTACTGAATGTAGGATGTATCACAGGATCACTGAATAGTTTAGGTTGGAAAAGACCTCTAAGATCATCAAACCTAATTTTTAACCATTAAACCATGCCCTTAAGTGTCACATCTACCCATCTTTTAAATACTTCCAAGGATGATGACTCAACCACTTTCCTGAGCAGCCCGTTCCAGTGCTTGACAGCCCTTTCACTGAAGACACTTTTCCTAATATCCAGTCTAAAACAGGGATGACACAACTTGAGGTCATTTCCTCTGGTCCTATTGCTTGTTACTTGAGAGGTGTTCTGCTTAATTCTATGAAGTAGAGAGAGTTGAAGAATATGATTTATATCTTATCTGAAGCATGTGCACACACACACACACATGCCAAATTATTAGAGGTTTCGGTCAAATATTTCTGAGATTAAAAATCTATACAGCATAAGGTATCTAAAATGTCAATGATTGATGTATCTATTACTCAATGAAATCAAACAAGGATTAAGCCTACTGGAAGGCTACAGCCTATCTTTGGACAAGTGTGTTATCTTATTTTGAGTGCTGCAATTAATTTCACAAGGTTGCTGAATGGTGCTGTTAAAACAAATACATTTTGCAGAAGAAAAATGCTGGCAAAAGAGGAAGCGACTGAAGAAAAAAGATGTATTCATAGAGGATACGTTAATTAATTAATTAATTAGAACCCCTGCAATTACTGTGCTCCTAAAGATCTGTTGGCTTGCTAAGCTGTACAATGTACATTATAGAATTAATGCTGCTATGATTTCCTGAGTGACCATCAGACACCTTTGATGTGAGGCATCTTACAGCTAACATATAGTCCCAATTTGCTGTCACAAGCAGAAAGAATTCACACACGTGTGAAAAAAAAAGAGAAACCGAGTAAAACGTTTTAAAAATATGCATTTAATTTAGATTTCTTGTAAGTGCAGCCTTCTTAAAGGGCATAAATAATTAATTCTGAATTTTCCAAAGTGACAAATTATTTCAGATGTCTTATTGTGGATACTTTTCCTGTCAACACTTGTATGAGCATAGAGCAAATTCAGTTCAAAAGAGTACTATTTTTTTGGCTATTATAATGGGGACTTTGAAATGGAACAGGAATTTTCTATATTGCATCTTGCAATCGACTAGAACATCTGACTATGTTATTTTCTCAATGCTTCCTCTCATTGATATCTAGCGGGAAATTCAAAGCTCTCAGTAGTTGATTTAGATGTCTGTCACAGTCTAAAGTTTACAAGTTACAGGGAAATCTGGATAATTTCTTTCTCTTTCTTTTATGGTGATAGCAGGCATTCAGTGCATCAGAAACAAGAATGAAACCAAGAGATCTCATTTCTGCACTCTGGCTGGACTCAGCTTGGAGGATATCACAATGTAAAATGGGTTCCTGGAACTGTCACTTTTTTCTTCTATGAAGCCTTCATTCTCTAGGGCTTGGTTCAGCAAAGTATTGATCCCTCTGAAACAACCCCAAATGATTGATGAGATAAATGCCTGATGACAATGTATTCCAGTGTGTTGTTGCTCTAGATGTGCCTTGGGTGACACTAAGGGGAGGATCACCGCAGTCACTTTGTCTCTCCCATTGAATGTGCTACAGAGCACAGTTACCTATAACTGATGGCAATTGTGTGTAGTGGAAGGAGCTTTCTTACCCTGTCTGCATCATTCCCACCTGCTGTGTCACATGCAGGATCTAGAAGGAACAGAAAGCTAGGTGGGGCTATCAGAGCTTCTCAGAGATATCTTTCATGAAAGATTCATGAAGATATTTCCATCAAGAAAATGTAATCTGAGGAGGAGTGTGCTGCCTTCCCCAGCAGTGGCAGAATGAATGGTCTCTGCTAAGATTACTTGTACAGGAAATTTCATTGCTAAAAAGCTTTAAAAGGTGATGTTAAAATGTTGTGACGATGAAGATGACCAAGATCAATAGAGAAACTGATGTTCTGGAAAAGAAGATCCAATTAGACGGGGATCTTGATGCACTGATTACGTCTGCTGTGCACAGGCAGTGCACCCCAGCCCAGCAAATGCATCCAGTTCACTGTTCACAGACCTATCCATCCCCAGCTCCTGCGATGGAGAGACCTGCAGGAAAACATCAGAATGCCCAAAAGAGTCCCAATCACTGAAGTCCTCTAATGGGTGTGAGCTCTGGGCAAGGAAGCTGAGCAGAGCTCATGCTGAGCCCTGCCTGGGGCCACCAGCATTGTGCTGACACCAGTGCTCCAGAAAGGCAAATTAATCAAATAACCATGCAAACTGTCAAGAAAGAACAATTTCCTCACAATTCTGGAACATCATTCCCAGAGAAAGAAGAGAAATACCTGTAACCGTGGATGCTTAAAGGAATAATACACAAAAATTATTCTCCAGCTGTTACTTACCTGTCTAACCGTTCTGTCTCCTGCTCAGATGTATTCTGTTACATACAGTATTTCTGCCTCTAGTGAAATGCATTTTGACAAAATAGAGAAAAGTTAGTGTGGGGGGTTTTCTGGCTAGAATATATGACCAGATTTTTTCTGTCATAAAGTGAGAACTTCAGGTTGAGACCTGGAATGAACAAGGCAAAAAAGATAACTGAATCATAATTTCTTAATATGAAAAATATATTCCTGTAATAATCATGCTAAGCATAGAAGAAAGATTTTTAAAAAGCATTATAACAGTATTTTGGGCTTATTTTAATATGATTCAGAGTCCAGAAAAATAATCTCGCATAAGATCAATTTTGGATGTGGGGCTTTTTGTGATAAAACATTATGTACTTTGCCAGATCAAATCTTATCATAGCAAGACATTAGGAAAAAAAGGACAAACATGCAAGTTTTATTCAAACAATAAACTGCAAATTTTGAATTTTTGTTTCCAGATATGCCCCTTAAAAATTATTTTTAACACATAGTTAAGAAAAAGATCTAAGAAAGGAATTTCTACAGGCACAGAGATTAGTATGGCTTGCTCAGGTAATACTGGAAATAAAATGTATAATAATTGCAAGCACAGACGAAGTGGAATTTCTGTTAGACCTGAAACAAGTGTCTGTCAGCAAACACCAATGTTCCCCAGAAAGTTCTAACTGTATGATATGAAATGGTTGAGAATCTAGAAATAAAAACAAGAAAAAAAGGAAGGAGTAGATAAGAAAAAAATCCAAGTGTTAAAACTTTCCCCAAAAATATTATATCACCATTTATATCTAAATATATAAATATTTCATAAATATCAATATTTATATCACCATTATTCATCTATTAGGCCAAGCATAGAAAGAACTTTCCTCATATCCATGATGGACAAACAAAAAGGTAGCAGGTGGTGTGGCAAGGAGCTTTCAGCCTTAGATGTCCAGTCAGTGTTAGCACGACTTAAGGGGAGCTTTTGAAAATCCTCTCTTGTCAGGGAGAGCAATAGACCCAAATTCAATCCCCAGGGAAAAAGATACGGCATTCCCACTTACCTTATGCAATTTCTTTTAAACCGGTATTGCTTTGCAAGCTACAATGTCTGCATTTATTTAAATTAAGCAGAAAGTTTATGTTCAAAGGAGAAGCTGGAATATTAAGCAATATTTAGAAAGAGAACCTAAATGTCACATTGTACAAGTGACTGCACTAAATAGCACATAAAATTGAAATTTCTCTCTCTGTCTTATTGCTATATGATTTTTCTAGAATTTAGTATGCTTTTTATACTTTGCAGTGTGAGCTTTCCATAAGAAAAATTGTAATTATTTGAACTGTAAGTCAGAATTCATTTTTCTTAATTTTTTAGTACAAATTCTGCAATGTTGCTAACACAATTCCTGTGCTTTTTTCCCCCGTTTCCTTCAGTACAGCATAGCACCGTTCTTTTTATCATTTCAGGATATTTTCTCCTGGTGGAACGAATAAAATATGATTCTGAAGTGAGAGCAGCCCTCAGAAACCCACTGGGCTGGAGGTGGAAGAGAGCAGTTTCTGCAGGGGAGATGGGGTTCTTTTGTGAGCGGGCTTTCTCAAGAGCTTTGACTTTTATTTACTTTGGTTTTCTGTTTCAGGGGGGAAAAGAAATTGCAAACCTGTGAATGAAAGATTAAGCTGCTCTGAGACTAGTTAAAAATCATTGTGTATTTCTAGCAGTAAAAATAGAAGACCTACTCTGATTTGGTCTTTTATGTGATAGGGCTCCAGATATAGGAGCCCCAAATAATTTTCCCTTCATTTGACATGCTACGAACACTGACATTCACAAGGTAAATATTTTCCTTCAGGTGCAAGTGTTTGTAAGAAAATCATGAAGAAAAGAATCAAGTATAAAATCAGTCAGTTCAAGTAAATGCCAAATATAATGGAATTAGAAAGCAGAAGGGAAAGATTCTCTATATATGGATAGCTCTTCTGAGTATAAGGAAAGTCAAATGAGGAAGCAGAATCAAAAAAGCATAATTCTATATCTTTTAAGATAAATCAAAATGTCAAGGAGTGGATAGTGATGTCTCTGTAACTCTCCCAGGAAAATTATTGTGTCCTTGCATGCTTCTGCAAAACTGATTATGGAAAATAGGCATTGAGGCTGTATTAGTTTCAGCATCCCCTGTTTAACAAACATACTAATAAATAGGATAGAAATAAGAAAAAAAAACCCACAGTAAAAATTGCAAGACTGAAAGTGGTCTCGTTTACAGTCACTGTAGCCTGGCTAAAGAAAGCTTTTTCTCAATGTTTCAAAAGAGTCAACAAAGATGCAGAAGCTGACAGCCAGGAGCGAAAGTGAGACTAAATGCTCCTTTTATCAGTGAGGGTAACTCACGGTTGCAGTGACCTCCTAGGGGAGTAGCAATCCATTGGTAATTTCTTTAGTCAAAATGAGATTTTTTTCTGCAAATCATGCTGCAATTTACATTAGGCTGTACTCAGAATGTCCTAAGGCTTTGTAATCTCAGAAACACTATCCAGTGGTTAGCAGATTTCAGATGCAAAGTCCTGGCTAAGGTTGTTATAGAAATAGAGGTGAAAGCTGAGGCACTTAGTGTATTTACACTTACCGAGTTTGGGCCTCTGGTTACTTCAGCCCAGCATCTTGGAGAAATTGTGGACTGGAATTAAGATCAAAAAATAGCCTTTGCTTATTTATTACTGGATTATAACTTTTATTAGCATCCCTGATGAAAAGGTCTTCTTGTCCAGGTGCTACGTCACACAGAAAGCTGTATCTGCCTCCAGGGGAGGGGATGATGTCCCATATCTTAAGCAAGTGCAGCATCTGATGGCACGTGTGGGATGCAGAAGATAGACAGAACTCTGACCTCAGATGTCACTTGGGAGCACCTAGCACTGGGCAAACAAGTAACAAGGGATGTAACTACATTAGAAAGTCTGTGAAGTGTGTTGGAGTGGCCCAGGGTTGACTGTTCTCTTCTCTGAGCCAGGTGCAGCCATGTGGGCTGAGTTTTCTGAGGCAAGAATCCTGCTCTAGGGAGTCAGCAGCAAAGCTGCACCAACAGAGCAGCCACCTGGCCCCAGGACAACTGACCATGGACTCTTGACATTTTGTCTGCTCCCTCTGCATGTTACAAGCCAGGAGAAGTCCCACAGATTCTTCCTCTCTGCTCATTGGGGATGGTGGCCTTGGCTCTGCCTTGGAAGCGCAAGTACAGCAATCTGCCAACACCAGTAGTGATGACTCCACTGCTTACTGAGCCTGCAGATGTTGGAAGAGTTGGATCTTTGACTTAGCATCTAAGGAGGCATCTTCCACAGTTTACGACCTGGTTTGTGTGATTACTTCAATGAGAAAGTCAGTTATTTCAGTAGAAGGTGCAGGGAAACTCTTAACCACCTTAGCTAAGCCCTGTCTTTCCCAGGGATTTCTCCCTCTGCCATGGAAGAGTTGTGTAAGCCCCTAAACATGGCACAATTTTAGCCAGCAGTATTGTTTTGCACACAGGTGGATGTGATGATGGATTTCCCTTAAACGATGGGCCTCCTGTTCATTCACCAGCATAAAGGTTTATGTGTCATTCCCCTGACAGCCCTGTGATGAGGTGACACCCTACCACCAGTGCAGCATGAACTTTGGTTTCTCTACAGTGCTTATGTTTTCCTTACTACTAACTTTATATACAGTCTGTGACTCACATTTAGTGGGACTTTTCCACTTGTTCTAACACTCCAGTGTGGCTGAGTGTTCCTGAGGCTGACAACTCTCTTATGGCTGGGAGGATGTAAGATAAACCTCTCAGCCAGTGATAGTATTCCATCGTGCAACCCCGTGCAGCCTTCACAGGGCAGACAGCCATGTGTCTTTGAAGGAATGATAGAGCAGCTCAGTTCAGCTCCAGGCAAGGAGCAGCTGTGCTTCCAGAAGTCCTAGTCATGGAGTGAAAATAGACTGCTTCTTGAGCATTGCTTACACCAGGCTAGGCCAGCCTGTGTGCCAAAACAGTGGTGTCAGTCATTGAAGGACTTCAAAGCGATGTCCTGTTTTTAATTTCTGCTGTAGTACTTAACTGCAGATATCTGAGGACTCCATGTCAGACAGTGAACCCTTCTGTTCCCATAAAACTTCTGTGCCAGAGAAACTGCTTGTGCCCAACATTGTAGGAGATTTGTTCAGTCGTTCAAATTTAATATACCAAAAACTATTTATCCTGTTCATGGCTGTAGACCAGATTAATATTTTAAGCAACACAAATCACATTTAAATTTGGATCTGTAAACACATATAAGATATCTTTGAATGATATTGAATAAATAGAACAAATTTTTTTAATTATTTTTACATTATTTGCTGGTTTACACATAAAATAAGTGGAACTATGTTCACTGGATTTGTATAACGCAGGAAGCCAATTACTACGGAAGTAAATGTTCCCCTGTTCTCACACTATCATAACGATATATTATGAAGGCACCATCATTGCCAGAATGGGTTTATGGATCTTTCAAAAATATTTTTACTGCTAATACACATCTCAGAGTAACAACAGAATTGGTGGGTGAGTAAAGCACTGAACTTGAACAAAAGCCATCAAAATCAGTCTTTCCTTGGACTTCAATAGATGTAGATTATTCCTCAAACATTTTAACATTGATATATCACTTAAGAAAATCGAGGTTAATGAAGAGGGTTTGGGTGACTGGAAGCTACAGCTCTGCTTCTAAAAGCATGGGACAGCTGTATATGGAGATGGTTTCTCCAAGCAAATAGGGAGCCTTAAGCTTCTCTAAATGAACTCCCTAAGGAATGTCCATAGCGAGCAGAGAGCAGTAGAATTTCTTGGGATATTCCTGTCAGTGTTTTTCCATCAGGAGATGCCACCTCTTCAGATATGAGGTGTTTCACATGAAAAAGATTTGTTCTGTGAAAGTTTTGCTGTAACCTCAATGCCATATTGAGTGTGGAGGGGCCTGGGCAGCCTTGGTGGCTGGCTCAGGAGCACCCTGTGACACTGATTCCAGAGTCAGGGGCCCTGTGCAGCTGGGAAGACTGGAATAACTGGCTGGCATGGATAAGAGACAGGTTTTATCAGATATTTCTACTCTGAGTCAATGCTTAGTTCAAAAGCCAGTTAAGACTCTGGAAAAGATATCTGCTCACTTCAGTAGGAACTATTTTTACCAGTGGTAGTTTGCATCAAGCAAGGTACATATGAGCTGATAATTATCATCTTCTTGTGGAAGATGGACACATAACCTGTTTTGAGCATGCTTTAGCATGTTTTTATATCTGGAGCTACATGAAATTGAGCAGGTGAAACAGCAAATAGTTTATGCCTTACTCCAAAAGTCAGTTCCATACAAAATTTATTTTCTAAGTAGGAAATAAAAAGTTACATTTTCTGTCTTTTTTTCCCACTGTGTGGCTAAAATTTAAAAAATTGATCTATCAGCATTTCTTAGGCACTTACTAAAAGGACCACCAATGGCTCCTGACAAAGGGTGTGCTGATATAGCTCTACACTGGCACATCCACCCATGAGCTTTTCACCTGGCCATAATCCCACCATCCTCGTGTGAATTCACGCATCCCCGCCTCCGCCATCTGTGACCAAGGCACTCCAATCACGTCCCACATGGCTGCCTTTCTTCCCTGGGTGCTAGTGCTTTCCCTGGAGGGAAGGTCCTCACCTGGCAAACAACATTCTTTGTTCTTCCCAGTCCCTCCCTCTCTCTCCCCTCTTCCCCTGCAAGAGGACCTGGTTTCTCCAGTAGCTTTAGTGATTATCAGTGTTTGGTAGCTTCCTTGCCTGCTGGCATTTTGAACATCTTCCACAAAGGCACAAACACCTTTAGGAGCTTTAGGAGCATCCTCCCATGAAGCTGTCAACACATTCAGTACAAATGCACCTCACTTTCTCAGCTATGGACTGTACTTTCCAGCCCTGCAATGCTCAGACTGTGTGACACTGTCTTTGACTCCAGCTTTGTAAATTATTCTCCCTGACAGGCATTTTTCAAGGGCTTTTTCTCTTGTGAGAAAAACAGCACACCAGTGATGTGCTGTTGTAAATATTTCACTGTATTAAAAGCCTGCAGGTAGTTTTCTCTTTATTTTCAGCATTTCCATCCTGTGCTGTTTTGATGGGTGTCACAGTCTGGACAAACTTAGGAGGAAGACTCGAACAGCTTCCTCTGCAAAAGATAGGGTTCAAAACTCTCTTCCCCTCCCCTTAAGAATTTCTCAGAGGAAAGTGAAAAAAAAACCTGTTTATTTAGCAAAACCTGGCTGCTGGGGGTGGGGGGGTGTGTGGGGGTGTGTTTGTGTGCACGCGGGCACCAGGGGAAGGGAAAAGAAATAAAAATAAAAATGAATAATGTTAGATAATAAACCTCTCGTGAGGAGGATAACCTGGATGAATCAAAGTCCTGAGTCCTTGGCAGGTGTGGTCTTCTGCTCTGTCTCCAGCCTGCTGCTTGAGTACGGAGTAGGCCCTGTCCAGGCCCGGGGGGTGTAGGCCCTGGAGAGATGGTACGTAGAACAGAGCCCAATTGTCTGTTGTACAGTTCCAAAGGAAGAAGAAAAAAGAAAATACAGTCCCAGGAAAAAAACTGTCTTCTTCCAGTGCCTCAAGCAGAGGAGGGAAGAAACCAAAAGCAAGTTTTAACTCCGTCCGAATATCCCTCAGCTGAGTAAAAACCGGGCGAAAGCTCACAAGAAAAAAAAAGGTAAAGGTAAAAAAAAGTGTCCCTTCTCCTTCAACTATAGAAAGTGACTGCTGAGATGTTCTCTCCGCATCCAACTGCCGAAAAATGGCCAGAGAGAGAGTCCTCTCCTCTGAAACAGAGTTTCTCCTATAACCACAACAAAGCTAACTGATAAAGGTGAAAGAATGTAAATATCCTTTGAAGAAAACCAAAACATAGCTCCTGGCTTTTCGAGCCAACTTAAAGACACAGAGTTAATACTTTTCATTAAGCAGGCAATTGGGATATATAGCATCATAAAGTCACCCTAGGAGAACGGGATACTCAAAAGAAGATTAAGAATTTCCACTTAACATCTGAGCTTGGATTTGAAATGGTGTCGGGCCAGGTTCTGATTTTAAATTAATCTGCACATTTCTTTTCTTTCCTTCTTCTCTTAGGTCTTCTTCTGATCTTCACTCCCATAGGAGAGTGTAATTTTTGCAGAAGATGTTCTAGTGCTTTTCCTGTCCATGCTCAGTACATTGCCAGAGTTAGCACAAAAGCACATAGAAGAAGGATGAGAAATCAGAAAAATCCACTCAGGCATCTCTCATTTCTTCTAATGTGTCTTAAAATGTCTCAAATTAGCTCAATCAATCTTGGAGAACAGGTCAGAATGTTGAACTTTTAAAATGTAGTGGTTATGAGATTGGTCTTTTTTTAAAAAAGTTTTTCAATAATATTTCTCATCTTTCAGTAAAAATAAAAGCCCAAGGAGAGTTGTTTGGAAAAATTAGGTTGTGCTCTCCTCTCTGTCCTCACTCATCATTCTCTACTTTGTTGTTGCTCATAAAGCAGGAGAGGGCTCATCCAAGGTTTGCACTGCCACCGCCACCTGGTCTCTGCCCTCAGACCTGCCCCTCAATTCCCCAGACAGGTGCCAGGGGGCCAGAAGGCAGCAAGGGTTGTTTGGGGTCCTCCTGGGGGCCCCTGTCCACCTGCCATGAAGTCCAACCAGGAGCTGGACTTTGATGATTCTTCTGGGTCCCTTCCAACTCAGGATATTCTGTGATTCTCACACCTTTGCCTTGAAAGAAGGGTAAAAGGAACTGAGTTTAAAACCAACAAGTGGTCTGGGCAAAAAAAAGAAAAATCAAACGAGCTGAATTGTTTCAGTAAGCAGCTTTAGAAAATAAGATTTTAACAAATTGTTTCTCCCATTCACCATTATCGTATTCCACCCAGCCCATTTAACCACTTACTCACCTGACTTCTCCCTGCAAAAGCCAAGTCTGCTCCCAGCTGTGAGTCTGCACTCTTAAAATACTGCTTAAAAAGCCACTTGCACTCTTTAAATAAGAGGGAGACAGGCTGCCCATTAACTGAGCACGAGAAGAGCCTGTGGATCCAAAATAGATAATTCTGAAGCAAAAGTAAACATCAGCATCAACAGAGCTACAAAAGGGTGAGTTGATCCATAGTTTTCAAAGGAGTCATTCACATGAGGAGGGTTAGCACAGAAGTTCACATCGAGCAAAAGCCCTTTAAACTTTTCTGGGTACTGCTCACTGCGGTCAGCCAGCCCTTACACATCCTTCATTGATTGCAGTGGGGTTGCTGGTGGAATGGCTTCCCAGCGGGAATTTGTCCCACAGACTCTCCTGCTGCAGGAGTCCACAGCACTGTATGGGAATATCTGCTGTACAGTATGGATATATGAAAGCCATGCAGCTTGGGTGGAAGTACTGTTTTGTTCTCCTAAATAGCTTCGGTGCTGAAACACTGACAGTCTCTGTGAGCTTCAGCTGCATAAACAACATCTTTATGAGCTTCAAAGGCCAGGGGAAGAAGTCTGTATTTCTGCTTGGCACTAAAATGGTAGTTAGAACAAAGTAGACAATCTGTTTGTAATTCTGTCAGTGACATTATCTTCTGCATAAGGCTGCGTTCAAATTAGCTGGCATGGAGGAACAGCATGGATGTGGATGAGGAACTCCATTAATTTTCTTATGTCTTTCCCTGTTGTGCTGGTTTTGGCTGGACACAGTGATGATAATACAGAGATGTTTTTGTTCTTGCTGAGCAGGGCTTACACAGAGTCAAGGCCTTTTCTGCTTTCCATACAGCCATGCTGGTGAGGGGACTGGGGGTGCATGGGAGATTGGGTGGAGACATGGCCAGGACAGGTGACCCTAACTGACCAAAGGGATATTCCAGACCACGTGACATCATGCTCTGTATACAAAGCTGGGGGGAAGAAGGAAGAAGTAGGATACTTTTGGAGTGACGACATTTATCTTTCCAAGTAACCGCTATGCACGATGGGACCTTGCTGTCCTGGAGATGGCTGAACACTTGTCTGCCTGTGGGAAGCAGTGAATTCCTTGTTTTCCCTTGTTTGAGTGTGTGGTTTCCTGTTTGAGTGTTTTGCTTTCCCTGTTAAACTGTCTTTATCTCAACTCACAAGTTTTCCAGCTTTTTCCAGTTCTCTCATGATCCCACTGGTGAGGGAGTGAGCAAGTGGCTGTGTGGGGCTTGGTGGCTGGCTGGGGTTAAACTGCGACATCTGTACTTCTTACAAGACCCCAAAATGCTGTCCAGCTCAAAAAGCCAGGGAGTTTAATCATGGCCTTGTAAAGGAAAATCAAAGAGATGTCAGCATAATGACTGTATCTGCCGAAACATGCAGGTACAATTATTGTTCAGGCTGTTTAAAAATGTGAAGTGTGTGTGCCTCACTTTATTGCTGGAGCAAAACCACATCACTCAAATTGGATAAATATTTGTTTTGCTCTATAGTAAGTATCTGGCTTTAAGGACTTTTTGTCCCCTTGATCTGCTATTTTTTTTGTAATCTGTTTTTTTCAGCTGCACTGGGTCTAACAAAACAATGTCGCGTTGCCTTCAGGATCCAACTCTCAGGAGTTGGATGCTCAGCAGAATCTTCACCAAGTTGCAACAGCTGATATCGAATCCACCACCTTTAGCCCTTTCGGAGCTCTCTGTGAAGACCCAGCTAAATGTCTCAGCCTGGGATTTAATGAGGCACTCAGCTCTTGATGAAGGCAGTAACCTCCATACAAGAAATGAGCACTGTTTTTTTTGTGGAAAGGACCCTGAGATGGTAAGAGCAGATGAGAGTCACATACAGTGATGATGATGCTGATGCATTTGGTAACAGGCAGGCCGGGAGGCAGGATAACTTGAAGGATCCTGGGTTTATTGCATTTTATACTTGGATTTGTATCCAGAAAAAAGTGCTATTTCCTGCAATTTGGCTTCCTGTTGTCATTCTTTCTTGATGTATTTTCCTTAGTATTGCCTTTGTGTCTCTTCAATGTCAGGAGAGCAACTTGCTCCCTTTGTCAATATGATCTCCAGTGGGGTTGACAGTGCGCTTTGCTTCAGAAAGATTTATGATCCTCTGCTGCCAACCCTGCAAAAGCTCTCTTTTGGGCTGCAAGCTGGGGTGACCGAGGTGACCTCCAGCATCCCTTCCAGCCCAAATTATTCCATGAATCTATGAAGAAGACATTTAGATCCCAAACAAGCAGGCGCAAGGTGCATAGGCACTTGAGTGGCTGAAAGGCCGTAGACTCTCTCAGGAAAGTATGATGGATGATTTAATGAATCATTATGAGTGTGTGGGCTCTGTCTTCCAGTGGGTGAGATCTGTTTCACTCCAGCTTTGTCTCACATTATAAAGCAGGAAGAAAGTACTCTTCTGGAACTTTTTATTTATATTTCGCAATAAAAGCTCTGACAGCTGAAATAAAGCCATTTGTGGATTTATTCTTTTCAAAAGTACAGACTCAAACTCACAGACAAGTAGAAATTGTGGTAAAAGAAATAGAAGATTTGGACTTACAAGGAAAATAAGTGACAAATCACAATGAAGTGGGAAGATGGTGGGCAGGTAGCATGGCTTTGCACCTTGAGGCTGAGAGCCATTTCCCCCTGTTCACTTTCTGCCTCGGCTGAGCACAATTCAAACTGAGGAGGAGGAAAGGCCATGACAACACCATCATGTTTAGAGAGCAAGAGCCAAGGGTGGTCTCCCACTAATCATAATTTTTCAGGATCCAGAGGACTAGACAGTCCTCATGACAAGTTGTTATACCTGGGCAAGTAATTTCTGAAGGCTCATAGAGGACTTGCCTGTGTTTCTGGTGTCAAAGAAGGGTTGAGGTGCTCATGAGATGTGACTTCAAGCAAGACTTCTTGTCTGCTTATGCTTTCAGAGCCTGGTTCTGCATGTCTGTCTGTCTTTCTTTCCCATAAATCACTGTGAGCTTCTGCTTGGCCACAGATAGGAGATGGTCACAGAGAGGCCTTTCAGATACCCAAGAAAGTCTGAAGAAGGAAAAATGTTGTTACAAATCATGTGTGCTGGGGACACTCATATCTAAGGAGGAAGGAATTGAATCACAGAGGAAGAAGTGGTATGTGCTGTGTGTGTTTTAAAGCACATCTCCAAAAAGAGAAAAGCAAAGTGTTAAGAACCAGGCATGAGGCTTGTGAGGTCTCTTCTCTCTTGTGCTTCTCTTGCACTGTGTCAGACCATAATAATATGGATATTAGGGTGTCATACAATGGGCAAAATTTACAGGTGACATCAGCAATGAAGATAAATGGGGGCAAGAAGAAAAATGTCACATGGAGATCAACTCCCTTGCTATTGTTGGTATTATACATCCTTCCAGATTCTGTTTTTAACTCTGCAATGCTGAAAATGTTTGATTTTTTTCACTTACTGAAAGTTAAACTTCCTACATAATTTTAACACATTAAGGAATTTGATGTTCTTAGAACAGCAAAGATGTTCTAAGAAAAGCCTTTTTTCTATTTAATTTGTTGTTTCAAGATTTATGCACATTAGTTTCGGCCAAACGCTATGAGGTAACAGTTAAAATGTAGGGAATAACTGCGTCATGAAACTGCTCAAAAGATTGTCAGTCTTCCTCTCAGCCCTGATTCTTGTGTGTCAGAAAATCCCTCTGTCCTTGACTCACTTTCTGCTAGGAGGTTCCCCAGCCATCTCTTCTGGGAATGGTGCCAGCGTAGCTGGATGGCAGCTGGGATGGTGCACGTCCTGGAGCGCAGCAGAGCTGGTGTGCTGGCTGATCTCCACAGGCGATGCCCTTCTAACGCTTTTACCATTACACACTTACACTAAGCCATCGTAATAAATGTGTGGCAAGATTCCCATCAGCCTGTCTGCATCGGATTACTGAAAAAAGTTTCATTAGATCATTAGTCCCCCCAGCAAAAGGCTGTCTTAGTGAGTAGTTAAAGGGAGATTGCAAACCTTGCAGCACTCAGGCAGGAGAAGCCTATGCTACTGTCCTGACACTGTGTATTGCAGGCTCCTGATGATTCCCAAACCCCATCTGGCATCACAGCCTCATAAATCAGCTCCTCTCATTCCTGCCTGGTGATTTAAGACAGAGCTCACAGGTGAAATTTTCAGCTCCAGGCAAGGCTAGGCAGTGACTCAGCAAGGGGACCAGACAACCTCCACTGCATTTCATTATGTGACTGGGAATCCAGGTCAAGGGAGACCTTTATTTCATCAAATGGCTATCAGGGTTTTGCTTGTTCATAGTTTCTTTCTGTGTTGAATGCTAAAAGCATTGGTTTCTTTGTTTGTTTAATTATTAAGCTCTTGAAAAAGATGGAGCTTCTCCTAAGCCTGTGCAGCATGCCTGAAGATGTATGTTTATAACAGATTATTTCACCTAATTATAACAGGGCCCTTACATGCACCAAAGCTAGGCTTGATTCATTAACTTCCATTGTTATTGATGAAAGACTTTAATTTTTTCCTAATCTCACACACACTTATTAATTCTTAAATCAAATATACGTTGTTTTGTTGTTTCTCAACTGAAAATGCATGTCCTGAGACCAATTAAACTAAAATACAGTGTGTATTTCTCATTCTGGCAAACAAATACAGCAAGTCCTTTGTGAATATTTTTCCTTGTAAGAGTGTGTGTTTCAGTGTTGGTCTACTGTAATGAATATTTTGACACAGCTTTTTAGGGCGCTTGGCTGTAATTACTTGATTACTATGTATATCTGGATATACATAGTTTATTTTTTAAAATATTTCTGCTTGGGTTTTTTTTCTTTAAGAAGAAGAAAAATCTGATAACTGTAAAACAGCCATTTTTTCTGCATTTAGACTTTTCATCTTTCTCTTTGGAAAAATTGAGAAAAATGAAGGAGGGAGGATTAATTTAAAAATAAAATTTGAAATCAATGACTGCAATGGATTTTCCTAAGTGTTTTTCCTTATTTTTTAATTAAAAGTTTGCATTTTAATGTTATTTTAGTAAAATGAACCACTTTGATCCAGTCTTACATATCAGATGTCATCCAAGAAGTGGAGTATTGATAAAAACCCCTTTTTTTCCAAGTCTTTTGCTAAAATATGCACATTCTAGATATTGAAAACACAAAACATTAACGGCAAAATGCTTTTTCTGTCTCCTGCAGCATTCTCAAAAACAGAAATGCTATGCTATCATAAGAAAGTTCCTATTTAACTGGTGATGTTACATTCAGGTTTGATTGCAAATTGCACTAGGGAGTACATTCTGATAATATTTCCGGATCCATTTTGATGACTCAAGAGGTCTGGATAAGATTTGAAAGAAACAGGTGGTCTTCTAAATGCCTTGTTTGTTCATCTCATTATTCCTTAAAAATCACTTTATATGGAGTAGATTGAATTGGCCAAATGTCCAGATACATTTCATTGCTGTTGTTATGGGTATTGTTATTATTAACATTATTAATAATAAAAATAATAATATTGGAAATATCAACAGGAATAATGGCATCAACAAGGCAATTATACAAATATTATGGCTGATTCTGCTGTCTCCTTCTGACTATCTTTCTTCCAGAAAACTTGGCTGAAATAAAAAGCCCTGAGAAATCAAACTTAGATAAAATCATGATAGAAAGAAGGTAAATTACTTATCACAGCAAAATAAAGAAAAGAAATGTACCAGCTTGCTAAATTATATGGTAAATTTTTAATGAATGCAATTTTATATAAAGATTTTTTTTTCTCCTAAACAATATTCTGTGGAACAGAATTTTAAATCAACTGACTAAATATGGAGGTTTACTTCTGGAAAAATACATTTTGCTGAAACTTAATAATTTTTTGCACAAACAGGTTGATATTTTTCAAAAATTCTCTCCAGGAACATAAAGAAGTTGAACATTCTGAAAAAGCTATATGTTTTGTTTAAAACAACAGGCCATTTTATACCTTCAGATTCTATGATTTTGCAGTGCAGGATATAAATCAAAGGTGGAATTAATTATTTTTGTCCTTTCAAAGGAAGGATTTAATTTAGACTTTGCCACTCTTTGTTCAGCACTTCATTTCACCGGGGTACATTTCTTTTCTTAATTACTTCTAGGAATGGACATATTCCAAATCACGGCATCATTATGAAACAAATGATCAAATTTCCATCCAGCTCTATTTTGGGACTTGCACTACAGCTTGTTATACCTGGAATCACACTAAATAATAAGTACAATGAGAAAGTGCTTTATTACTGTTCTCATGTTTCTATTCATATACGCAGCTAAAATACGAAAAAGAAAAAGGAAAACAAAAGCAGAACCAAAGAGAAGTAGATCTGGTATGTGATTCAAGCTAAGAAGTTGTTCATAGTAAAGAGGATAGCTTAAGTGCAGAGCAACATTAGAGTAGGGTAGGGTAGGGTAGAGTGGGAGTCAAGTAGAGGGAGAACCAGTGTACATTTTCCTTTTCTTCAGGGTTAGCTGCCGCAGGAACAGTTCTACTACAGGGCTACTGTGAGAAGCATCTGTGGTCTGTGAATAAAAATATTCTCCAGCAGATTTAATGGGCTCTTACAGGAGACAGTTCTACTGTACAAAGAGGACGGGACCGTTTCCACAATGAAAACACTATGGTCCAAGGACGTAACAATGAATTTTCCTCCACTTCAAGAAAAACTCATGCACTAGAAATCTGCTGAGATAGTGGAAGGACTTTTCACACTTCCCTAAGAAGGAGAAACCCAGTCAGGAAGACCTTAGAGGACCTACAGTGTCTTAATATTGGTGTTCCCATAACATACCATATGTATTCAGAGCTCTCACTCTGAATCACCATCTGCAGAGTAACTGCATCTTCCAGATTTGATTCCAGGTGGGTGGACTGGAGTTCATTCAATTAATCAGTTTCTGGGGAACTTTACAGGGAAGGAGTTCCTTCTCCATCTGAACATGGATGGTAGGATCAGAATAAATGCAAAATTTATCATTGTGTTTTATATTAATACTTGTAATTAATGAGCAGAATAAGCATGCACAAATGCCTCTGTAGATGTACATATAATGCATAAGTGAATTAAAGAACATAATTTATCTTCAATTCTCCTTTCTGCCTCTCACCTGGAATACTTGACAATCTGGAATAGTGATAAATGAAAACGGTCTGGATACTACATGGTATAAGAACCTGTAGTGATCTATCCTAATTCTCTTCTGCCAGCTAAAAACCTAATTTTGAATGAGAAGTTCTCCCTTGATTCTTTGAAATAATTGCAATTATGTCCATTTGGTCCAAGACTAAATTTAGCCCTTGAAATTCAATAAATTCTACTGGCACAAGAAACTAACTCTCAGACTCCTATGAATCTAGAGGCATCAATTTCTCAATGATACTGTTAAATATGCAGTTGAAAGCCTTAGACTTATATCAAAGTGTTTGACAGCAATTCACTCCACAAGACTAATCCCATTTACCTCATTTCTATGAAGATCTTCCTTTGTTTTGACCAAAGTCAAGCCTAACAGGTTAGATAGTGTACACTGTGTTGCAATTCTGATACCTGGACTGCAACAGGATTAAATATCCTGAGGCACAGGAGGAAAGACATCAATCAGTGCCAGGGTAGTGAGAGGCAGGAGACAGGCGATTTTCATGTCAGAGAGCCAATGAATTCCACAGTCATGTACATCTTCTAGACGTTTTCAGAGACCATGGGAATGATTGTCTTAGTGCTTTTCAACCCAGGAAAATAAATAGCTCCCATGTATTTCCACCCATCCTTTCTGCCACAGCTTTATAGAGCAGATTCTCAGTCAGTATAGGCTGAAAACATCTACCAGCACTGAAGCTGGACCCACTGTGGGAAGCTGAGAAGTGAGTCTCCAACATCCACCTGTAATTCCACTTTAGTTTTCTCTTTTCGCTTTATAGCAGGGCTTGCATTTTTATTTCTTGGCCTCTGATCAAACACTAGCTAATTACCAAAGAAGCATGGAATTTGGATGATTTTCAAATAGCATCTGATGAGAGAGCAAAAAGCTGCATTTTGAAAAGGTAAGACAATAAAGGTATTTCAACAAGAAGTCAAACAGCGGGCTTCCAACAGGGAGTGCTAAAAGACCCCCAGATCATCACACTGGAATGTGTCTTTGCCAGCTGGCTTCACCAGAAGCAATCATTTCAGCTTGGATTATATGATCAGCTCTATCTGTTTCACTGAACACAGGAAGCACCTGATCTAGTTACCAGTCTTGTCAAAAGGAATGAACAGATCTCTAGATCAATGCAGGAGTGTGAGACATGAAGCATTTCACACACAATTTTGTGTTCTCTTCCATCCTTTATTGCCCTTTTCTTAAGACACGTCATCAAGAAAAAGCATGTCAGAAGTGCATGTGAAATGCCAGCTTTGCTTTGCCTTTCAAAACTACTTCCAGGATCTCAGGTGCTTCCAAGGACTACTACACTCCTATGAGGAAATGACCTTGTCTTCAGATGTCTGGTTCCCAGCTTGTAAAGAGAGAAACTAAAAAGAGGACACTGGATTTCTACCTACCTTTTCCCCTCTAATTTCAGGGGTTGATTTATTTTTTTTTTATAAGAGGAGTAACTAGATAAGTGTCAAGCCCAAGTACATGGCTCTCACAGGCCGCAGGCCAGAAGGTTTCAGGTTCCCACCAGCTGCCCCAGGACACCAGATTTTTCTGAGAGGGTGTTCTGCTAACAGCAGCCCAAGGGACACTGGCAGCTCTCCTTTCCGTCTACCACTTTTTGACAAACATGTCAGATCTACATTTTGTTAATGCCTTTAAAGTTGTACACGTTTTATGTTGCAGCCAGTTGAAACATTTCCACTGACTTCATAGGTCACAGGAACTCTACCAGTACCCTCTCTTCTGAACTCCAATGGCCAGCTTCAGTGTGGTCTGGTATCCATACAACCTTGCTCCCTCTACTTGCATCTTATCCTTGTCCAGCTGACCTGCAGAGTGGCCAGCTTTCTTAGAAGCCAGATGCAACAACAGTGCGAGTCAGCTCCCAAGTCAGGAATGCAGCTCATCTCGAGTCAGTTCAGAGGTCTAGAGCAACACCACACACCGCACTTCTTTAGGAAAGGACCTGGTATCTGGGAAGAAGGCAGCCTGTGAGACTTTCCCATGGGAACTTAGAGACCCAATGTGAACCTGCATGTCCCAGCAATCAGTGAGACTGACTAACAAAGGTTGGTGCTACACCAAGGATACTGCTAATGCTACGTAGTCCAGATTTCAGGCTGCTTTCAGAGGTTTGAACCCTTTTCTGACCGCATTCGAGGATGTTTCAATTTGGCACAATGCCCCCAGGTAAGACACCAAATGTATAACTCTGTTTAAACAACACTGTAGAGATTTTCTTGATCAGAGGTCTTCCCTTGGTAGGTCTGAACTTTAATATTCACTGCCCTCCTCAGCTGTGGAGCAAATCAGTGCATCTGCTGAGGAGCAATTCCTCTAGAAAGGATGGCTGTAATTTAGAGCAGTTGGTTTCATAAGCAATTACTCTGCTTGAAAGAAAACCAGAGTAAAACGCAATTTATGTATGCTATAAGAAAGATAAGAATTTCTCAAACACACATAATTTTTAACACTATATGCAGGCTAATTACTCTTATAGAAACATGAAATTGCTTCTCAGGCTCCAGAGAGCAGTTTAATCTAATGTGCTAAAATATAAAGAAAATATTTGTTGCAAAAAAGACAAAAGCTATTATCAAGGCATTAGTGCCACTGTTTATCATCAAAGCTGATTAAGAGGTGTTGTGTGGCATATTTCTGCACCGGCAAGAGTGTCTGTGTGTTTCAATTCAGATGAGACGCGAAAGTGCTATTCCTGAGCATAATCAGGAATCGATTCTCCCTGACACCACCAAGCAATTACAGTACCATTAAGTTCCATTAAGGTGGAGACACTGCCAAATATAGACTCAGCAATTAAAATACTAAATGAAAGTGTGTGATCCGCATACTTTCCTATCTTTTGTGTGTCAAAAGAAGACTTGTCAAACCAAATCACAACTGAGAATTTTGACTGGAACTTGTACAAATCAGAAGTTCACAAACTTTCCATACATTTCAGCAAAGATATAAGCCCTGAATGAAATGAAAATCTCACACTGATCTGCATTGTCCTTCACTTGAAAAGATTTCTGGAAGTCGCCTATTTATTTATTTTGACATGATCCACAGTTGTTGTTTTTAAATTATACAGCTAGTAAAAGATGTATCATTTAACTTCACTTTCATTTTTGCATGTTGAAACTGTTCAAATAAAGGTTTTCCCTGAGGGGGAAAAAGCCCCCAAGTAATCAGTGATCAGTGTAATATAATTCAGTCTGGGAAATACAATAACTAGCAGGAAAAGTGCCTGAAAGCAATTTAGGAAACATCTAAAATCACCTGGGGCATTGTACGGTAGGGTTCTGAAGTGAATGGATAGATCCTTAAGCCCTAACAAATTATATCTGGAACTTACTTCTGTCTGATGGTGTCTTTAGCTAGACAACCATGTTTCTGCTCCATACAGAGTGCATTCAGAAACATAGCACATCATAGCAGAAATGGTGCCATGTGACTGCTTCCATCCATGCCATGCTATTACAATGCATCAGCCAGCTGGTTCCCAGTGCACTGAAATACTCTCTAAGAAGCTGTTCTGAACAGTACAAAAAACCAACAGGTTTATTATCTTCAGAGCACAAATGCAAGAAGTACATGATGTATGATTGCCTCCTCCCAGAGCTCCACCTGATTTTCATATCGAAAATAAAGCACTTCCACGATTTGATCTCCTATGTGCAAGGGGAGCTGTTTTCAGCACAAGCTGCCCATGTCAGTGCCCTCCATACCCTGGGACGGGAAAAGACCTTGCCTTTGACAACCCTGAAGGGCTACCTGGGTCTCAAACGAGAAGGGAGCTTCATCAGAGAGAGTCCTTGCAGCACCCCATCGTGGGCAGTATCAAGCACTGCTGTCCTCAAAGCCACCTGCCACAATGGAGTTCATGGCCTTTTCCCAGATGGGGCAGAGGTCAGCTCCCCATGGGTTCTCCACACTTTAGATTGGCACTGCAGGCTGAAAAAACTCTAAGTTTTCTTTTGTGCTCCCTGTGCTTTCCTTGTTTCAATTTTTTTAAACTTGTTTCTTGTAATTGTTTTGTTCTGTTTCTGCTGCAGCAAATATATATTTCTGGACTGTAGCTCTGGGAAAGATTCAGCCCAGCAGGTTAGTATTAGCTAATATCATTGGATACATCCCAAAGGAGGAAAAGTAGAGTTACTGCTACCAGGGGTAGAGCCTGCATCCTTCCTGTTCACTTTAATTTTACTTCAAGAGAAGTCAAACTACTTCCTGCAGCCTGCACCAGGCAGCCATATATTCTTGGTTTATATGCACATTTCTATGTGTTCCAGCATCACCAGAACCCAGGGGCAGAGGGAAGGGGGGACATCTGTGCTCACTTGAGGAAACAATCTAGAACCTCTTCTCTCTTGAGCATCTGGAAAGGTTTGCTGTGTACCCAAGGGGTCCTGCTAATCTGAAACACCAGAACTTATCCAGATGTTTGGTAAAGAGTGCAAAAATGCCTGAAGTTCCACAAGCCCCAATTTATAAGGATTAGGACACTACGTTTCTTTTTCGCCTGCTGCCACTGTCAGGGGATGGCACAGGCAGCAGCAGGTTAATGGTGTCAGCATTAGGCACCAAGTGCACCTGAGTTAAAGCAGAAGATCCATTGGTTGTGGGACAACTGAGGATAGTAAGGATAGTTTGATTTTAATAGGCAAATGCAGGCTGGCTAATGGCCCCTTCCTAATGAAAGTGCCCTGCTTTGGAGCCAAATCACTAATCTGAGTCCATTACTCTCATCAGTCTGTAGATGATGGAAACAATAGAGTTCTTTCTACTTTGTATTAAGAATGACAACACTACCATGGAAATGACCTGGTAAATGGTCTGTTCATCTGACAATTTTACTTACAGCACTGAAAAAAAAAAAGGCACCAGAAAATTCTCAGATATTGAAATATTTTCTGTGACACACTAAAAAATGTATATGACTTGCATTAATGGAATTAAGCTCAGAAAAGATAAACACTCAAATTGTCCTTGAATTACAACTTCCTTCGAGAGCACTACATTCTCCGAATGCCAAGGATGTTTCAAGCTTAGATACAGTACAGTTAGAAGAGCCTTTCCTATCTCAGCTCTGCTGTCTTTTTTCTTCACTGCACTTCATGATTGAAAGATTTAAAATAGACTGAAACAACCACAAACCCCACGCTGAGGACAGTCATTTGTAACTCTCTCATTCCTCCCTCATCTCCCCTAATCCTGACAGGCATGCTACCTTGACTCCTTGTTGTGCAATTGCCATATTACATCATTCTGAATTTACTAAGTAAATTGCACTGCCAAACAGGTAGGTAGGATTTGCATATGTTGTACTGGAAATAGAAAGAGACTAACTACAAATTTATTCATATATTTGAATGGTTCTTGCAGGTGTATAATGAGAAAAAATAGAATAAAATAAAAAACATACAAGGATGAAAAATTATGGTTGAAAACCCATAGAAATAAGTTTAAATGCCTTGGGTATAAAAACTATTAATAAAACTTTAACTATATCCAGTTTCAAAATAGGGCTGCTACATCTTAATTTCAAGTGTTGAATCCACACAACATTTACCTCATGCTTAAATACTGAAAACATTTCTTAATCCATTCTTTACATGGATATCATCTGAGAATGTGGATTTAACCATAAACATAATGGCTTTACTTAGCTGATAACATAATACCATAATTGCAGAGAATCTTTATTTCCATAATCAGCAGTGAGGATCAATCTGCCCAGCAAGCAATTTATGCAAATTTACTTTAATGAAAACTCTTATACTAAAAATATAGAATCAGATTCTTTATATCTTATAGTGTTGACTGTTTGACTTGTAGTTCTTCAGTAGTTTTAATAAAAATTTAAATTAAAACATCTGTTTAGGAGACCCACTTTCCTATTTGAAAATTTGATTTCTTGTTTCTGAGTGTGATGCACATAATTTGGGGAGAGGGAAATTAACAGAGTGTTTATATTCAATAACAGATTGTGTGCATCTGGCTGTCCACCAGTGATAACTGAAATTCAGAAGAAATGAAGTTCTCAGACTCCCATTCTAATCACATCCTCTCATTGAATTATGAGATGATTGCATATTTCACTTGAAGGAAGAGTAGTAAGTATGGGAACTTGGGATCAGAGAGTAGGAAAAAGTATAATAAAAACTGTAGGAGATATCAATAATAGTTATATCATATGACGAGGGTTTTTCCTCTTCACCTGTTGTGTACTAAGGGGCATTTAAAAATTAAGTCAGTCATGTAGTTTTACAAATACTCTGAAATTTTATGTTTAGCTGAGATCACAGGCCTCTGAAATATTGTCCTTTAACATGGGTATAATTTTTCTGCAGCCATATGGATCAAAGCATGAGGAGAGGATCAGAGAATCATTTAGGTTGGAAAAAACCCTAAGATAATCAAGTTCAACCATAAACCTAACACTGTCACAGATACCAAGAAAACCTCTGTCCTAGAGACCAGCAGTTTGTGGGCAGAGAATCTGCAAGAAAATAGTCAGAACCCTGTGACCCGTGACTGATAATAACTGGAAAAAGTAGGACCTGCATAAATTATAAGGACATAGTATGAGTTAGGTAAAACAAAGAGTCATGTAGACCCTTTACCATTTTAATATTCTTTGTTGACTCTTAGAGCCTTTGGAATATACTTCTTATATTACATGTCTTACAGCTTTTTTAATTCCCTGTGGCTCCTAAAAAAAAGTCCTTTATGAACGTAAGACTTGCCTCTGTGTGCTAGCACAGGAGTAGTTTTTGAAACTGCATTGCTTGGAGGAAGGTGAGAGCTCCTCACCTGAAAATGTTATTACAGGAGGGGTCAAAGATACAGCTAATCCTATGGCTGTGATCACAAACCAGGGGGAATATTGTTGTTTCAATGTGATACATCATTGCAAATGGCTTAAAATATATTATTTTCCATTATTTCCTAGCAGCAGGTGAATGCAGCAGTCAACACTTTAAAATGTATCCCCCAAGCATCCCCATGCCTACAAGGTAGGTGTGGGTTTTCTCTCTGCTACAGGATAGGTGTTTGATGTAATTTGTCACGCAAGCTGTCTCCATAGTCAAGGCAGAAATGGGCATGTTGAGAGCCAACTCCTCCCACCCAGACAATTAGCTCAGATTAGACACTGCACTTATAGATTGTTAAAGTTATGGGAAATTTTCCTACCCCTTAAAAATGGCTTGATACTTGAGAGAAACTCCTCTCAAAAGTGGAGACTGTAATTTGCTGCAGCGTCTCAGCACAGATACAGGTTTCCAGCTTTTGACCCCAGTGTTTAGAAAGGTTGGCAAGGTCAACACTGAATGAAATAGCTCATGTCACAGGCATGAAACTTCAAAGTTTTTAAATCAAGAGTGCGATGGGGGTTCCTTCAGGTTGATGATGTGAATTGACAGTACCACTGAAGAAGTTTAGGCAGGGGGCTGCCTGTATTGACAAGCCATACTGGTGATCCTTTGCTGGGGGCTCTTGCACGCAGTTTGAAGGCTATTCAAAACAAGAATGAGTCATTTACTCCAGTTTTAGCTACTGTGGTCGGCGTAGGTGTTGCATATTTGCCACAAAAGCAGCTGCTTGAAAGCAACACCACCCTGGCTAGACACAAGGAGTCGTGACTTGGGCATGCTCCACCTTGTGGGATAAAGTTACATGGTGGGAAGCACATGGTCGTCTTAAAATCATATGGGTCCTTACAAAACCAAGCAAAATACCAGCCACCAAGGACTCACATCACTCACTGTATTTGCACTGTGCTCTTACAACTCTCACGCAAGTCTTCAAAAAGACTTGTGCTTTCAAGTAAGAGTGCAAAAAACCAGCAGCCATCAAGAAAGACTGGGATGACCTCTTATAACTGATGGTTGTCTCAGCTACTGGTGACTATTTTGCCTGGTTTTTTACCACCCTCATTGGGAGGCAAAAAGAAAAAAAAAAAAAGAAGAAAAAGTGATAATGTTCTCATATGAATCATGCTTCCCACTAAACTGTCTCCTTGACTGGCAGTTGAGTTTGTTAGTCATCCATCGTTTCAAAATTGTGGGTGGCAATTATCCAGCATTTCCTCTAGGTGTCAAGTCACACGGATAATCCCCTGGGGTGTGTCATTACACCCACTGGAACTGCTGAGGTTTTGATGTCCCCATCCTTCCAAAGCAGAGGGTATGTGTTTTCCTTCCAGGCTGCAACTGAAAAGTTTTGCTGTGTTTCTGCAGATTTTACTCACAGGTGCCTGCTACTTTCACAATATGTTGCAGGCTCTGCCAAGTAAGTCCAAGCTGGTAACTTCACCAGTGGTTTTCCTCTTCAAAGCTGAAGGAAAAACATGCATCTTGAATGGAAAGGGAGCTGCTCAGCCACACATACATAAACAGAAGTCAAATAACAGAAAACTAAGGTGACAAATGCAATCCACATTCATAATTTTAGTGCATGAAAGTGGCTGCTTAGATGTTAGCCTCAGCAATCTCACAAGCACAATCAGCTCAGCCTCTTTGTCTCTGCAGAGGGAAAGGTGAGAATGGAAGGGTCTCAGATGGGAGCAAGGTGGATTTGGAAAGGACACTTTAGAGGGAAAAGCAGCCCAGGTGGGGAGTCAGTGATAAAGCAACATGGCTGCAAACCTTTCTGGGGGACAGAGAGGTGTCTCTATAGGGATCAAGGGCAGGGCCCGATGGGGTGTATTCTGGTCTGTATTATTGTGCGTAGGACTTGGTGAGCTCAGCCTCATATCTAGGGATAAAAATCAGGCACAATAGATGCCTCTGTCTGAGGTGGTCTGATTTCAAGTAATTTCAGCTCCCTGGTGTTGGAGACCACAATGCTCCTGGGTTTGGAGATGCTTTGCACCCACCCCCTCCCAGACTGAGAGCCCTCCAAACTCTGAGGCACTATCATCAAGCTGTAACCAAGAGTTGCCTCCCTGAATTATTTCACCTGTCTGACCAAATCTCACTGGGATAGTTAGGTAGTCCATACTGTTTAAAGTCATCATACTTTCCACATCTGTAAAGACATCTCAAAACGTGAGCCTTAGTATGTGTATAGAATTGCCACAAAGAGCCAAAAATCAAATATCTGAGCAATGTGTTCAGATTGCTATAAGCCCTTCAGGTCCCATAGGAGTCTTCCTCCCACCATGGTTGGTAGGGTTGGAATCATTTTTTCTTTATTTTAATGGAAACCTTCAGCAAACTCATCAGTTCTAATTTCTTTGACGGGCATATCAGAGAAGCAGGTACACATCTATGAGCTTAGTTCTGGAATTTTCTATCTGTAGAAATAAGGAATTTCAATGGCTAATTATTCCTTGATAGTATTGTGCATGTTAAATTCTGTAATGATACTGGACAAATGATTGGCCATTGTTTTTATTGTCTACATGAGAATAATTTTTATTCCAATTCAGTCAATCTGGGTTTTAGGAGATGCATTGAAATAGAGACAAAGTGAAAGGCTGCCATGCAGTATTATGTCAGGCTGACTGCTCGAGAAGCAGTACCAAATGGTGGTACACACTGAATGAAAGCCAGGATGAATGTCAGCTGAAGACAGCCAGATGTATCTGCTAGACAAAGCTTAACATGGTTTAGATGCAAAAAATTCTGTGATAACAATGACAAGTAACTACATAATAATTATTTTTATTTTTGTCCTCATTTCCTCTAATTTGCATCCTTATTTCCTCTTATTTGCAAATAAATTCTTTCTAATACAACTCAGTATAGTACTTGTCACTACAGTGAAGTTCCCATTCAGTGGGAGGCCTCAGTACTTGAGGTCCTTTTCAGAATAAATCCATTAAATAAGGAAAGAAAAGGAAGGAGCAAAAAAATGCCAAATTTTTTGATGAGTCATCCTCTGTCTGATTTTGAATGAAATTTTGGTCATGTGAACTGAAAATTATAATTCAATAGCTACTATTTTTTAAAGATATTCTTCTTATAAAAATAGAAGAAGGACTCAAAAGAGAAAGTGGAATGCAAAAACCAGCAAACTCAAAAGGGGACCGGTATAATGAAGCATAGAGTTGAAACAAGGAAGAGAGAGGAAACAGAAGACAAACCCATAATATATCACAAGAAAGAGTGCATTGACATTCATATTGATTTGATAGGGCTAAGAAAGAATCTCAGCTCAGCAATGACTGGGTTATTCACTCTCTTGATACTGTTAAATATGCTCCAGTTCCTAGAGGTAGGTGGTTTCATCCACAATGGTTAGTTAACTTGTGGGACCCCTGCCACCAGCTGCAAGAGAAGGAAGCCAAGGAAATGCAGTGTATGGGTAGTAAATGTTTCATTGTGTAATCTACACACCACTCTGATTGGAAAGGATTTTGACCTTCATAATAACTTTAACTCTAGAAGAAAGTTGATTTTGTTACAAGGGAAGAGTTGGATCATGGTGGGAAACCTGTCTGAACAATCTCTCACAATGTGGAATTACCTGTATTTTGGTAGCTGTTATCTTGGGCAAAGAACCTGTGTCACTGTTAACACTACACAAAGAAGACTCATGAAACCTCACATTGTTTACACTTGATTAACAAATAGGACCATAATTGTTGACTATCAACCTCAGGGTTAAACTTTATGTTAAAAGTAAGGAAATCAAATGTAATTAATATGTTAAAAAGTACTGTGGTCATTTAATGGGAAACTATATTTAAGATGTTTGATTTTGGATATCTCTATGTCTCCACAGTAGTTCTTTACTTTTTGTCTGAATATGGTCCAATCCCTCTTTAACTCTTTTTATCAAAACAGATATTAAAATCTGTCCACTGGAGGATGTAAATGCCACTGGAGAATGTGAAGAGCTGTAAAACTGTGTTGCAAAGACAGAAAAAGTGGAACAGTTAGCAAAAAAATTTACTTCTTTCCCCCCTTTTATTTTTTCTTTCATTCTCTTTTACCTCCTTTTTTTTTGAGGAAAAAATTGTCCTTTGACTGGAAATGATAAAGAAGCAAAGCAAAGCAAATTTTCCAGTCTGTAGGTATCATGTACACTCTGAGAATTATGAGTATTGGATGTTTATTTCTCCTATAAAGTCTTAAGGGATTTTGCCAGTGAGAAGTGGTGAACTACTTCATTAAGAGATAAAATGATGTTCTCTCTGAGATAGCCCTAGCCTCTAAAAATTCTGTTTATTTACTTAGTTTTCATTTAGCTTAAGGACAGCAGAGGTAGCATTACACAGACAATAGCAGAATATATTTTTCAGTCACGCAATATCTGCCTTTAAATTGGGGAACCCTTGACCTTGGGTATTTCTGCCAAGATTGATTTTTCATATCGGTCCATCTAAAATGAATTGTTGCCAGAAGAGTATTAAGCATGCTCATTTTGACTTTTCTTCTCTACAGTATTTGTATACCATTGCATTGTTAAACCATAATTTTGTTTCTGTGCTTTTTACAGTGCTATTTTCTTTCTTTTGTTTTCTTTTGGTTTTGGGGTTTTTTTTCCCCCTGAAGATTTTAAGCAAAAGAGAATTGATATCATATAGATGTGGCTGGTTTAGAAATGAAATGCAACATTCAGAAGCAGACTTTAGAAGTTGTTTTAAGGTATCAGAATAAATTATTTTTAATGTACCTGTATTTGAAAAAAATGTATGTAATAGTAGCACTACTGAGATTTGAAATGAAGTACTGAACATCACAAAGCTAAGGATGTTAAAAATCTGCTGACTGCCCGTTGAAAATACTCTCTGAAAATAAGTTGTCAGTCTTGAAAATATTTGAAATAGTCAAAATATCTTCAGAGTTGGAAAAACTATTATTATGAAGACATTTAACCAAGAAGTGGGCACAGGATACCTGAAGAGTAAATTCTCACATTCAAGTGAAGCTATTTGTGGGTGCAGCAGTTGATACACATTAAGATAGAAAGAAAAAACCCCGAGGTCAATAACTGTTTCTTAGTTCTCTATTGCTAAGTAATCCTTACGCTTGTAATTTCATTCATGTTAATGGATATTGTGTACAATGACTGGGGCAGGCTGAAGTCTTAATATGTTCCTGATACATATTATTCATATCACTCTAACATTTAGAAATGGCAGGTTAGAGCCTTCTGTGCATAACAGCTGAAGAAAAAATCAGCCCTATTTCCTTGAAACTGAGATCAAAACATGGACATGAGGCAACATGCAGCGACAGCTACCACAAAAAGCAGTGGACAGTTCTATTCACCATGGAAGGCACTGATATTACTGAGCAGGAAATCCTGATGTTGTGTGTTTGGAAAAGTTCCTAATCCAGGACAGCCGCCATGGAAAAGAAGAAAGCAACTCTGCAGGTATTCAGAAGCAGCTCCTCCCAAACACAAACAACAGAGGAGAAAACACAAAAGTGACTGAAAATGCACTAAACAGCATGTAAAGACCTGCATGAGAGAAAACTGGACATATTTGCACAGTTGTAGTGGCCATAAAATCTCTAAACACAGTCCTGTGTTGGCAGAGTAGTTTGGAAAACACAGGAGAGAATAAAGATGTCAGTAATGGATGTGAAAGAGCAATGTGTATTTATATCAGCAGAGAACCTGGCTCATGGTTTTTTTCCTTTTAACATTCATTTGCATGTTTTGTCAAACCCATTCACAAAGATGTAAATGGACATTTTGTGAGCAAACATTGCTTTGACAAAAGAGTTAACAAAACCAGTTGATTTTCAATGACAAAATGGGCTTCAAGGGACACAAATATCCACTATTTTGTAAACAAGGGGAAGTAAACTATTTGCTTTATGGTTTTCATGTTGCAGCTATGATGCTCATTACATCACTGAAACTAACTAATAAATAGCTGTAAGCACTAGAGTCAATGCAGGAAAGACCTGCTTCAGAGCTTCAGAAGGCTCTTTAGAAGTCTATCTGGACAAATGAAAAAGAGATAAATCATGTATCTCATATTGTAATTTCATACCAGAACTTAAAGGAATGACAATAAAAAATATAGAAATTATTTGGGCTGATGCCTTTAAAAAAGCTCTATCTGGCTTCTCTGCTTTTGGCATCAGGATACTGTTCGCTGCCCCCAGCTGAGCAGTACATCCCACTGAGGCATCTCTCAAGGGTAACACCTGGCTTTCCCCAACAGGGACATGGAAGAAATGCCTACCTGCAGCAGGGTGGCTCTGCCAGGTGTGAAAGGATGGCAAGCTTTGCCTACTTTCCATGGCATCACCTGTTGCAAGTGAAACCAGATGAATCTCAGGAAGCTGTTATCAGTATTGCAGCAGGGTTGGTGCTGCTCTCACTGTATGGAAACAGAGTGGCCTAGAAGATCCTGTGTAAGGCATCAGCTGAAGGTCTTTGTCTGGATATTGGCTGAAGTCTGAATAATCTTCTTCCAAGTATCCTTGCCAACCAGTGCCAGATATGTGCTACCTCAGGTACCTACAGGTATTGGCATGTGCTACCTCAACAAAGACCTCAGAGCATAGTCCTTTCATAAACTGGTGAGCTATTCCTTCTTTGATTTAGTCCCTGTGCAATGCTGAACTCTTTTTAGCCCATGGATACCTATCCCTGGTATTATCAAGCAATGTTCAACTTTGAAGAAATGCAAACATGGGAAAGTAAAGCCCTGCAAGGTCTATTTATTTAAGAGGTTTCCAGTTTGACTTAGGTGACTGAATTAAGGGCAGAATCCTTTCACCAGCTCTAGTTAGATGGGGCTGAGTAGGAAAGAGGTCAGCTTGCTTCCTTGGAGTGTGATGTGAGTTTTGCATATGTGTAAGGGATTGATCCGTGTAATCTTGGTTACAAGAAGGAGAAACTTTTATGCAGTTAAATAAGAATTAGGAATTGCCTGGACTTCGCATTTGTAAAAGTGGATATTTAAGGTGTATAAATGGGGGAGGGGTTTCTTTGCAGTTGTCCCTGTGCTGATGACAAGCTCAAAGCTTGGACCCAGTTCACTGACCTGAAGGAATGTTTGTAAACATGGAGATAAAGATCTAGAAACCATACCGCTTCTTGTGCCTTCCTAGGGGAGAGCAGTTTCGACTAAAGTGATAAAGCAAGCTGTGTCTGTCTGCATGCCAGGGAGGACCCATGATCTTTCAAAAGTGGTTGGTGAGTGACTGATCAGAAATGAGCCTAAAAACCTTTAATTGAATCCTGTGTAATCTGACAGCCAATAACACTGAGAATGGCATCAAAATAGCAGTGTATAACTCTATATGCCATGAATATATATGATCCTTTATATCAACTAGAAATTGAGAAGCATTTTGTTTGATGGTCCTGGCAGGGTGAGCAGTGAGAATATTCCTTGAGAGATAGTATTAAGTCTAAACTGAAACCTAATGCTGTCAGGAAGCGGATTATTTAGACACTAAGATTTAAAAGAAGATAAACTCTTTCTTTTGTTTAGCAGCCAAGGCTATCACATTGGGAAGCTCAGCATGGGAGCTCTGCTCAGCAGGCTGTCCAAATCACTGGTTCCTTGAACTTCTACCACCTCAGTAGGCACCTAAATCCATCACGGGTGCAGTAGGAGGGATTTCCAAATGACCCTATGGCACTTGTGCCATGTGGGATGTGAGGGTGCACCCCCAGGGCAGGAGCTTGTGCTGAGCACAGCTACATGGGGTGATCCTACCTCCATGGGCACTGGCATTGCTGCTTCTGCCAGCCAGGAGCCTTAGCACCCATTTGTCACCGAGGGGAAGGCAATCCTCTCTTCTGGCCTGGGGAGGGAGACAGGTATTGTCACTAAACAAACAGTTCATCCCACTTTGGATGGGATTAATTACTCCTCCTCCTCCCCTGATCGTTCAGGCAGCCCAGACCAAAATAAAATACTAGCTGCAGCTAACACTAAAGTTGTTTTGTGCAAACATAGTAAAAATAACTTGGGCGGATATTGGAAAAATTAAACATGATCATATTTGACAATGGCAAAAGTAAATAGAAAGACATGTTCAAAGGCTTTTTCTGAGCAGCCATCCCGTACTGCTGCTTTAATCTATTCATTCAAGAATTGCTTTGAGAAGAATACAAATTGCAGAACAGTGTCTCTCAAAAGAGACAATATTCTTTAGAAAGTTTGTAAAAGCTGTGTCCTTGTGGGACATCCTGGAAGTCAGGAGGCTGTTCTGATCAACTTATTTGTAAACCCACACTGGCATCATCACAGTTCCTGCTCAAGAAACAGACAAAAACTTTCTTGAACTATCCTCATGAGTTGTGAATTATGGATGTAACTCTGTGAACCCTGGAGTTTCTGTCTGAAAGTTAAATAACGCAGAAGAATATAATTTTTTCTCTTTTCTTTGGTATTTTAATTCTCTGTACGGATCCTTCTATCTATTATTTTTACACGGCTTTTGTTTCCCTACACAGCCATGCAAACATACAGCCTTGAGGCTTTTCTGTATTTCCCCTGTGGTTTTAATACTTTAAAGAATGTGTGTACATTCTGCCTAGATATTGATCCTTCTTGTTTTCTGAGTAGTCAAAGGTGCTTATGCTTCATAAATGTTGATGTCCATACTGCTTTTTATATGCAAATATACCTATTTTCATCAGAAAATTCTGTGTCTATTTCAGGCACCTGACATGCCTGCATTGCCTTTCACCAAAGATCAGTCACTGGATACAGCTGCTTCAAATCCTATTGCAAAGCTTTTCAGACATACTTCAGAAATAGCATCTAGACTTTTAGATATTCACAATATGAAGTATCTCCTTGTAAAAATAACCATTTGTTTTTAATGCTGGAATTGTTTTCTAAAAATACAGTTCCTCTGCAGAAGAGCATTTTCGTTTCAGAAGACTTATAAGGGCTTTGAGAGCATCTTTTAATAATGTCATGTTTTCGAATGCCGGTAATTTCCCTAGAAAATTTTCCACAGATTCCTCAGTTTTAGTTATAAAACTTTAGGGGTAAGAACATCTACCATGCTGACATCAATTCTCATCAGTCTGGATGCTGTTTTCAAAGGGATGAGGCTGCATTATTCCTTAGAGCATCTCTGCTTGCTGTTGCCCTGCCCTCAGCAGCAGCCCTGCCCTCTGACTCTGTGCAAGGCTCCTGCTTTGCGTGCGCTCAGGAGGCTGCATGCCTCGAGCTCTAGTTAATGTTTAATTAAACAGAAAGGCTCAAAGTATTAATAATAAACTAACTCCATGGCAAGCAGAGGAAGAAACATCTGCCAGAAACTTCATCCCTTCATGTCTTCTAGCAATTCTTATTGTCCCTGGTGTTTTACCATGCTATCTAGCATCCCAAACCAGGAGTGCACTTCCTCCACTCTCCTCCCGTGTCTCCCAAACAGTCCTGTTACATGATTTTATCTGCCTTCCATAGGGGCATGCCAGGGGTCTGTTCCTGCCTCAAGCCACTGCTCTTCAGGAGGTCACTCCACCCAGGCACTTACAGGAGCTGTTATTCTGCACAGCCACAGGTAAACACCATTACACATCTCCACCTCATTTTTTACACCGGGTAATTTGTCCTCAGGCCCCAGTAATGTCCCCCCATACACAGACAAATGCTTCCACCTGACATGCTGCTGCCTTCACAGTTCTTTTCTCCATTCGGTACAGGGCAACACCGCAGGCAGAAATCTCTGCCAGAGTCTGCATGTGTTTTGCACAAGCCAAAATCACCCCTGTCCTCAGTGACAGGCTGAGGACCAGACACCGGGACTCCAGACTCCCAGTGCCAAAGGGCTTGTACATCCTGGCAGTGATGGCAAGGGTGAAGAGGAGGAAAGTTTTTCTTGGTCAGCAGGGCTAGGTTGGAAACATCACAAAAGTTGGACAAATGCCTGGTAGAAGAAACCCAGAATATAAACACACAGAGAATGAGAAGAAGTAAAGGACAGGTAACCCTCGCAGGTTCACCCAACAGGCCATGGAAATGTCCACAATTAACTTTCAGCAGTGTGTGTTCTCAGATGTTTGGCATTCTGAAATGCTTTTGAAGAAGAAAAAACTTTTTTCTTGGCTTTCAACTATAGTAATAAATAGCCCAAAAGAATTAAATCCCTGCTGCTGTGTAATGGTGACGACTCATTTGGGGTGTGGTGCATGCATTATGCACTAGATGTGAGCCACTCTGACTATCCACAGGGCTCTTCTGGAGCCAGTTGTGCTCAGTCCATGTACACCAGCTGCTGAGATCCAGGCCAGCTGCCAGGCTGCCCTCCCTGCCTCCTGCTCCCCTCGCCAGGCCTCTCCATCCCGCTTTTGAGCTCTGATGTTTGGCTAAGCTCCACTTTGGCTTTCCATGCTTCTTCAGGGTTACTTTCCCCAGAAGAGGAGGGAAGAAGAAATCTCTGCTCAAGTCCTGCTTTTGTCACTGCTCCCCTCCTGTTTCTGCAACATGTGCACCATCTGGTTACTGGATAGACCCTGAACCCTACTGAGTAGACAGTCAGGTCTTCACGTGCATCCCTCACACACACCCCCTCTCCCTTTCCACAGTCTCTTATGGGCAATGTGTTTGTCCTAAGGTAAGAACACTAGTGGATATTGCAGGATGAGCTCTCTGAATGCTCACATAATTAATGCATCCCAGAGATGGGGCAGCTGAAATGTTTGTGATTGACTTTGGTGCACATCAGCATGCATGAGGCTATAAAGACTGCTGGAGACTGGGCCAGCTGGGCAGACTAGTCAGGAAGTTGCAGGCAGCTTCTGGGTGGATCCCCACCCTGAAGACAGGTCTGTGTCTGAAGACAGCTTGAAGACAGGGAACACTCACTCTTGAATGGTTGAGTAAAAGTACTAAGATCCAGTCAAATATGGAGATAAACCCTAAAATAGCTACATGGGTGCTTTGCAATTGTGAATTCTGCAAGGCTGAAGATTGTAAACCTGTGCGCTTCTAGCTGAACTTGCTTATATTATAACCCTTTAGGCATAGGCTGCTGACCAAAGCTGAGCCTAAGTGGACCTAGCCACACCTAGTCTCCTCTAGGGAGTTTAGGAAGCAAGGGGGTCTCACTGAAGCTGGTTGACTCAACAGGAGGGACAATGATATGATTATACTATAATTTATTGTAAGATATGATAGAGTTTTGGTTTAGATACCACATTGGCAATATTTAGATACTGTATTGGCAATAAATCTAAACATAATCATCCACATAATCAGTGTCCTACTTCTTGAGCCTGAAGGATACCTGAGGAACTGCTGCATGTAAAATCCAGAATGCTGTCCTTTGAGAGGGATCTCTGGACATCAGGTGTTTCAACCCTCTGCCCAAAACAGGGCCAAATTTAAAGTTAGATCAGGTTGCTCAGGGCAGTGTCCAAGCAAGGTACCTCCAAGGATGTGTCTCTGGGCACCTGTTCCAGTGTGTGACCACCCTCATAGTGATTTTTTATTTTTCCTTCTGGAAAAATATTTTTCTAACTAGAACTTCTCTTGCTTCAACTTGAATCTGCTGTTCCTTGTTCTGTCATGTGCACCACTGGGAAGAGACTGGTCCCTCTTCTTTGTCCTCTCCAAGTGGGTAGCTGAAGAGAGCAGTGAGTTTCCATCATCATCATCTCTTACAACAGCTGAGAGCTTCACCCCCTCTCCTCACCCTTCATGTGCTGCAGCCCCCACCTATCCTGGTGCCCTTCACTGGACTGCTTCCTATGTGGAAATGCCTTTCTCTTACTTGGTAGCCCTAAACTGCACCCGATGCTCCAAGTGCGGTCTCACTGCAGGGAGGAGAGAGGAAGAACCACTTTCCTGGACAGGCTGGCCATGCTCTTGCCAAGACAGCCCAGCTTCCCCTGCTGGCAGGGCACAAAGCTTCCCTGGGGTCAGCTTGTCCACTGAATTGCTTGAGGTCTCATCCAGATCACCAATAAGTATCTTGAACCATTGCAGCCCCAATATCTCTCCCTGAAGGATGCCACTAGTCACTTGTCTGTCTGCTGGATTTGTTATAGCTGAACACCACACTTTGAGACTGCAATTCTACCAATTTTTCACCCAATTAATCATCCACTTATCCAGGTCTCATTTCACCAATTTGGCCTTGATCATAGTACAGAAAACTGTGTCAAAGATGTTCTAAAGGTCAAGATATACAACATCCACTACTCTGCCCTCATCCAGAGCCAATAAGGCAATAAGATTGGTCAGGGATGATATGTCTTTGGTAAATCAATATTTGATGTCCAAATTAGCTTCTTGTCTGTCCTGTGCCTGGACTCACCTCTCGAGGACCTGAGGTCAAGCTGACTGGCCTATAGATCCCTTTCGGGCCCTACTTGAAAATGAATGTAACATTTGCCCTCTCCTTATCATCAGAACGCTCCCCTGATGATCATGACCTTTCAAAGATGATATAGAAGTGTTTCAGGGTGATATTGATCGGCATTTTTTTGACGATCCCATGGACTTATGCATATCTAATTTGCATGAGTGGTCCCTAACTTAATTACCTTCTGCTGTGGGCAATGCTTCCCTTCCCCAAGCTCTGCTACTCATACAGATTAACTGATGAAAAATCATCTTTTGCTACAGATAATCAAAACCATTTTAGTTGAAGCTTCAGTTATTTTTTTAAATGGTGGGGTTTATATTCAGTCCTTGTTGGTTTGGCACTTTTTATATCTTTTACCCAGCCATTGCATCAACCAAAGGTGTCACATAGCTATAATTATTAAAATCCTTTGCTCCCATCCAGTGACTTGCTATTTGGGGAATTTGCAGGAATTAATGATAAATATGTCTGATCTAGATGATAAACAGACGACCAAATTTCACCAGATGTGTGGAAAGTTTCAGCATCGTGGTTTAAAATAACAATCCAAGATCATCTCTGGGTCAGATATGAAGCCTACTGGCATCTTTGAACTTTCTATGTCTTCCCATGAATGCCTGATTAGAAGATGGTGTTACTCAAATGTCAGGTCTTAAAAATCCTCCATCTTTACTGAGTAAGGGGAACTGAACTATGGAAATTAAAATTTTCCATGCAGCAGAAAGTAACACTAGACCAGAGTCAATCCAGTTGCATCTGTAATTTCATGTGCACAACAGAGAGCACAAGTTGGTCACTTTATTGGGAATTTATAAGAATATACTGTTTGTTGCTGCCAAAAGCTAGAACAGACAAGACTGGGACCCAGCATTTCTTTACACAAGTGTTTCATAGTAAGAGAAAGCCGTGTTAATGTATTGGGCAGATAATGTTGTTGGAAATACTGATGAAGAGATTACTGCCTGTAAAGGGTTTTGAGGCCCAGAATCTGAGAAGCTGAAACCTTATATGCATGTAGCCTGGACAAGATCCTGCTGAATAGCAGCTCCTGCTGACTTGCTAACAATATTTTCTAAATCACTTTTAGTAGCTTGCATGCTTATTCATGTGTGCAGAAAATACAATACATAATTTGGAATTTCTTCTGGATATTTGAAGATGCTCAAGCTCAAACTAGAAAAGACAATCTCCTTCCACCCAGAACTGTGATGAATTGTGTCTTCTCTTGTCTCTTTGGCTTTGACATAGAGAAAGGAGTGCCTTACATTTGAGCTTGCCCTTTTTATAGAACTCTGATCAGAAGAAAAGGACCTTGTCTAACACTGTGTAGAAGAAAATTACTTTAGTGAAACAGGCATCATTTGACTGTCAACCAGGGATTTTGAGGGAGAGGTTTTTCTTTTGTACAATATGAAATTGAAACGAACACCTAAACTTAGAATCCTGAATTGACTTCTAATTGAAAGCAACCTGGATTTCAGACCTGCTGAATGCAAACCCTTCAAAAAGAAATTAATGGGACTTGCAGGAAATGTGACCTTTCTGGTTTGTGGAAGCTTCAAAATTATTCAGAAACTAAATAATAGTTCATAACTCGTAATAACTTAATGAAGCCACTATATGCTCTATCTTTAAGTAACACAATTTAGAGATTTTAGCCTAAATTGCAAATGCTCTTGCAAATCCATGTCCCAGAGACATTGCATTGTCTGTAAAGGCAGACTCCATGTCCTGTGCAAGAGAAAATGGATATATTGTCATGGATTGAAACAGCTTTGATTCAGTGTAGGGTGAAGCATCCTTTCTAGTTTGTCAGAGGTTTTTCTAGGAAGCACCAAACAGCTTTGTTTCACAGCTCTTCTGTGCCTCCTTGGAGTGCAAACACCAAGTTTTGAAGAAAACATTCATCTGGTGCATGAATAAAGAAAGAAGAAAAGGTAGTGAGAGACACGCCTTGATAATCCTCCTCAAAAACAGCATTTGCAGGATTTTATCCTGAAGTTCTCCCTGATGTGTGGAAGACAGCCCCAGATGGTGACGTGGCCCATCAAACTGACAATAACCAACACACGCCTTGTTAGTGATGCCTAAAATTGGGAGTACCTGAAACAGAGACTGAACAAAGTTAGTGAATAAAGTATGAATTTATCGAAGGCCTTCGGGTGGTACACCTCTGGTACAGAGCCTTGCCGATGCTAGGCTAGACCAAGATGGACCCCGATCACGAGTTTTTCCCCCCAGATATGGGTTTGGTACATTTTCTTATCAGAAGTTAGTTGTCCAATTACAGTTCCAGGTAATGAGGTAATATTCCCCCATTCACCCCCTCCCAATTCACTTTTGTTTATACTTAGGCCTAGGATAGTGACCTTGTTTTCCAGGCCTAAGAAGAATGTTTTGTCTAACAAGAATGTGAAGCACATAATATGGAGTTCAGAATTACACCCTAGTATAGTGCAGGATTAGAAAAATTCAAAAGCTAATTCTTAAAGCATCATTAGGACTTGTCTGGAACCTAATGCCAGGAGCTGCTCCTGCCTCAGCCTACTCTGCACGGCCCTGGCCAGGTCACTCCCATTCATGTTTGTGAAACCAGTGTATTAATACATACTTTTCACCCTTTGGGTTATCTTGTCCAGCCATTAATCTCTTTGGCTTCCTAGGTTCTCAAGTCAAGGAGATCTGTGTCCCCCAAAACAACAAAAACATATAAGGAAAATCAGAAAAATAATAATAATAATTTAAAAAATTTAAACAAAATTAAAAAGTTGTTCTACAAGGATGCCTTAAAGCTGTTGTTTAGGAACAAAGCAACTTAGCCCACCACGTGTTACTTCAGTTTGAACAAATAAAGAAAAAGAAGTTTAAAGCCAAGCCTTTATTTGTATATTCCTCTGTCACTTGGGAGACTGTTCATATGCTGTGCATACCAGGGGGAAACATTTTTGTCCAATAAGCCTTCTTCAGGCAGCATTTCTCTAGTGGACATTAATAATGGAAAAGAAATAAACTCCAGCCTGTGCAGCTTTTTATTAAATATACATCTTGGAGCCAAAATGCCCAAACAACCTGAAAACACATTGCTTTTGCCCAGAGTTGTGCTCAAGTGTTCAGTACACTGCCTTGCCATTCACTAGCAGAGCATGTTGCAGTGCCCAGTATCCTGCAGGACCTGCTCCAAAGGGCTCAAATACAACGGCCAGAAATAAAATAAGGGAGAGGTCTGAAAAACAGATACAGATAGAAGGGTGTCTTTGGAGGAACGGAGTATCTCATCGGGGAAGCACAATATGAAAAGCAGGTTAAGCAAGTTATTAAGCAGAAAAGCAGTTTATTGAGCCCAATCCACGTCCTTAAATGCTGTTTAGAGATCTGCTCTTTCTGATAAAGTCTTCAGCGTACCAGGACTGAAGCTTATTAAATGCTCAGAGTCCCCCAGTCAGAGATTAAATAGGATAAGTTTTTTCTATTTTTACAAGGAAATAATTACAGCAAACTAAATTGTTGTAACAACAGTATCTGTATATCTCTGTTTCAATAGATGTCCACAAACCCAGAAATTAATCTGATTCTATGCCAGTCCTTAAGTGTATCGTCACTAGGGTGTTTCAGTCTGTTTGCACCATGTTAAAATTTCCTGAAATTCAATGCAATGGGGAAGATGCATCCCAGTCACACTGTTTTGTGGGCTGTTCATTCACTTAAGGGATGAACCCTGTTCATTCACTTAAGGGATCTGGGAGCTCTGTCCATGCTGGCAAACTCAGCTGCAGGAATACATGGTCACAAGCAAGGTGTCCACCATGCAGAAGCAATGGGGTCAAAACTGCAGTGGGGTCAAATCTAGCAGAGCTAGATTTGTTCAGTCACTGAGTGTAGCTGGCACTCTACTACAGCATGCACTGGAGAGGCCCACTGCTTACTGCCCTCAGGAGTGCTCACTTGACTCCATGTGTTCTCCCTTGAGTGCATTCATGGGCTTCCATACTGAAAGAGTAAACAAAAACCGTGCTTGTATTTTTATAAAGCAGAAGTTGTTTCCATTTGCAACACAGTATAGGCAGATGATTGAGAAGTAGGCTAGGAAGAGCAAGGGGGTATGGAACAAAATGCGTTTTCACTCCTCTTTCGAGTGACCACAACTCTTGAGCAACAATGAGCCCAAATGTATGAGGAATTTGGAGATAACAAGACTCTTCAGCAATCTTAACTTCTTAATGTGCTGAAAAGCTGCTATGACCAGCTGCATCCATGGATTTACATCTCAGTGTTGAAATAGAGGGTAGGAAAAGAACTGTTTGTGGGTGCATTTAGTCTCTGGATGCTAATTCTTCTCTTTCTTTTCTCTTGCCTTGGTGCTTACTGGTTGTCCTTCCTTGCCCACCACCCAAAGCCAGAAACTAAATCAAAACCCTGACATCTCATGTTTTTATCCTCTTCCTGCAAAATTTTTTCACCAAGACCAGCACAGTCAAGAGGAGGTCCATCACCAGGGGATTGTTTACCTTCAAAGTATATTCTCTGTATTCCATTTTATACTTGAAACCTCAGAAGAATCACTCCCACACATTGTACCCAAGTGTTCACTGGCTAAACAGAGCAAAGATTGAGTCAGTCAGATGCACTATTTTTCTTGCTATGGAAAAGATCAACAGAACTGAAATAGGGCAATAAGGAAGAGAACTGAAATCTTGTGAAGCTTGGACTGCTTGAGCTTGGGCTTGAGCTCTGTAACAGGAGGACGGGAAAGGAGGGGGGATGCATTTTCATGGATATGCTCAAAAGCACTTTATGGAAAAAAGGCCTCTCTACAGCACTTCTGGTTAGATCGATGCAGCTAATGCCAGGGGAAACTCATTGCAGAGCTGCTGCAGCCCTGCCAGGTTCCTCTCTCCCTGTTGCTTTCCTGTTGCTGATCCTCCATAGCCTCATCTGTCTACCTGGGCATTCCCTCCTTGTAGGGTAGAGAATTTATTGATTTTAATCTGTGGATTTATTTTCAAGTATCAATAGCTCAAAAAGGATACCGACTGGCTGAGGGAAGAGTTATGCATGTGAGTGTGCAGTAACCGAAGGGCTGAGCTGCAGGCAGCTCCCTGACATGACTGTCTTGGAGAAGGAACAGCTCAGCAGAGCTGCCTTTCTGGAGATAATCTGCTCTTCGTCAGTGTGTGAGGGGATACTGGGGAAGAGAAAGATGCCCTAAACTTTGTCTGCCACTGCTAAGCTCTCAGGAACATATCTCTCTTCTGCAGGTGTTGATGTTTTAGGACAATAAAAACAATTCAATCTTTGCATTGTTTCCAATCAAATGCATCAAAGGGCAGACTTTCAGTATGCATTTTAAGGGAAATAAAAAAATCCCAGCCATACGCAAATGAAACAAAATGACTTCTTAGTACATTGAATTCTTGAGTTTCATTTCTTATAAAGGTTTCTTTTTAGTAAATATCAGATGAGGATCCAAGCAAGAATGTATTTCAGGCTGATGTCCTCAGCAGGGAAAAGTGATTAGTGAACTCTGAAGTGGAGCAAGTGTAATCTCTGTCCACAGTGCTACTTTATTTCTTACAAATATTTTGCCTCCTCTAACACATCACAGCACAGATCTTTCTTCATGGTTTTTAAATATGAGAACAGAATAAAGTTTATTTAGATGCAATCCTGAAATCCTCTTTAATTTCTGTTCATCATCTAGTTTGAGATGCTTTACCTTGTGCACTTTATTAACTGGTGTAAGTAATTACTTTTTATTGCCAGTCTAGCATCAGAAAGCACAAAACGTTTTGAATCAATACTGCAAAGAGCTTTTTCTCCTAACAGCCTCCTGGGAGCAGAAACTACTTTCAACAAAATTTTGAGGGGAACAGTTGGATCTGTAAATGTCCTCAGTGATTTCCTTTTCACCATAGAGCAGTGCTCACTGGGTCTTTTGAACCTATATGGAACAAAACATGAAAGTCTGGTATTTGGATACTCTATTGATAAACAGGCAATGTGTATCTAAGTGCATATTTTTCTGCTATCACTGCCTGGGAAACCACGGATAATTAACTCCTAGGTATTCCCCGCTAAACAGGATATTTTCACACAGTTCCAGAAATTTTCAAAATTTTAAGTGCACCATGGTGACAGCCTACAATACTGGTAAGCTTCAATAAGAGAACATAAATTCAACTTTACAGAAGAGCAAAAAGTGGGAGAAGGTACTTTTGTGTATCAATACCTTTGTGCGTATGTTCCTTTCTGTTTCTGCACATACCCTTATGCAACAGAGCCCTGGTCCCAGCTGGAACCTTTAAGAAGACGAGGATGCAAAGGAGCAGTCTCAGAAGTAAAGTGTATTTGCAACAGGAACTAGGGTGGTACAGCAAATGAGAGGTGGCCACAGAAGACCTTAAGAAATGTGGTTCTGTCTTATAAAAGGTGACTTTTGCCTATCTTCATTTTTCTGTGTCTTCTTTACTGACGCTTTATCAACCCCTTATACGTTCATCCTGTAGATGATGTGATGAAGGCAAGGTGGAGTCCCAGCAAGGTTTATTAGACCAGGAGCTGGACTCAATGGTCCTTGTGGGTCCCTTCCAACTCAGCATATTCTGTGATTCTGCAATTCTGTGATTTTTCTTACTTTTCTACTGTAGCTCCCAACCCAAAATAAGAAAGAGAGAGAGAGAAGGTGTTAACACAGCCTTCATTATGTTCTTCACTGTTTTTCCTCCAACTCTCCTTGGCCACTTGTCCCCTTTCTGGTACACTATCTGGCAATCAGCCTGTAGTTCAGACCAAAGTCAAAAGAAGACTCACTGTTCATAAATCTTGACTTTCAAATCTTGCTCTGGAGCTCCTTTCTCAAGGGATGTCTGCAGGATAACAGATAGCTCTATGGCTGCATCAGCCCTGAAGTTACTATCCAACCTTTGCGATGTGCAATTGCAAATATTATTCTGAACATCCCTTAACCTGTTTCAGTGAGAACACTGAAGTAGCACACACCTAGTGGCTGAAGTTCCAGTGTTTGTTATTATTTTTCTCATTGCTGATACAAATATTTTTTCAGTGAAACATAACCGAAGACTGAATACGGAGTGAACACCGAACTTATATGAACCTCAGGCAACCTTGGGAGTGCAACAACTGACACATCTGTTAGTATACACCCCTTGTAATTGAGAAGAAGTGTTATTGATAGTGCTCCTTTTCTGTCCACAGAACACACAGTGCGTGGCAGACATGAGCTGCTTGCAAACCTTTCCTCTAAACCACAGCTACTTTTTACTGGAAGAGGCCCACAGCCTTCAGACACCAAAGAGACTGGCCATGATAATCTGAAAAACAACCACTTTAAACAGCCAGATAGAGAACTACTCATCTCACTAACTGGGAGAAACCAAGTCTGTTTCAAGCTTTGATAATTCGAAAGGCATTTTCGTAGTGAGTCTTTTCAAAACACACTGCAATTAACAGATTTACAGGCTGAGTATGCATTTGCCACACTAAGTCAGAAAATGATGGAGACAAGGTAAAAATGAAATGGTGAAGAAGCCAGATTTGTAATATGAAGGTGGTTTCAGCACTGTAAGAGGAAATTTACAGATGATATGAAAATGTATTTGAGATTCTTCACTAACTCTGTTCCTTGAGTTCTCAGGAGCAACAGAACCAAGAAGGTCAGAAGGTAACAAGCAATCCTGGCTGCCTAATGTTCCTCACTTTTTTATCCCAAACCCCTTTCTTCCCTAGACAATGTAAACAATTTTTCCAACCAATATCCCATCAAGACTTCCTGCTGTGTTAAATGTGTCTCTCCCTGAGATTCACACTTTGGCGCTGTGTAGGGAAGCAATGCCTTCACTACACTAATTCAAAAGTCTTTCATTGTTCAAAGGGGTTGACACCTCTTTGATAAAATGTCAAAATTAACTGCTTCACAGCAGTGAAGGTCTTAGAAATACTGGAAGTTCCTACTATCACTTAAGAATAAGCAAGGTAACGGGCACTTATGACATGGAACTGTTAATACCTGACCCTTTTATGAGGATTTTTATCTATAAGAAAAAAAAGATACAAAAATTACAGCTAAGGGAACAAATGTTCTTCAAAAATTATCTGCTCTTTCTTCCTAATGTGTAATAGCCTATATTATTTTGACTATAATGTCTCTAATATTAAGAGTTATCATCTTCCTGCATATTGGGGCTCAGCAGGACTCACATGCCAGAGAACTGTGCATGAACAGTAAAAAGTGCTTGAGCTGTTACAAGCAATGGCCTCTGAGCAAAGAAAGGAGCTCTTTCATGTTGTGGAAACTAGTTTTATTTTTTTCTCAGGGAAAACGTTCTTTCTTACTCGATATTAGTTAAGAAGATAATTACTACCAAAAAAATTGTATGGGCACATCAAGCACTTCCTTTTTGGGAAGCGGATGTTTACATAGATTCAGTGAGCCAGCAACTACCCTTCCACAGCCTTCTGTAAAGTTTATTTAGTTTGAAAACTAAGATTTTTTTCTGCAGAAATCAGACCTTTTTTTCAGCTCATCTATGACATCTAATGTAGTGATGTTTTGATTATGAAAGGGAATGGCACAGAAGAAGAGAAAATAGGAACACCTTGAAGCACTGGGGGTTGAGGTTCTTTTCTGCTAGGGTAAGCAACAGATACATTACTGTGGTGTTGCTAACAGCTGGCACAATTCAAACCACTCTCTGCGTTCTGTATACTCAGCAAGTGTCAAACAAAAAGGCATCTATTCTGCAAACAGCACTGAGCAAAGTCAGCACCAGGTAACATGCTCTCCTACTAGGATAAAATGGGCCTTTTTCAGAGATACACAGTATAAAGGACTCTCAAGACACCAGCAAAAATCACAATTTTATTTTGATCCCCCTTTCCAATTTTAAAACACTTTTTTATGGATTTATACTTCAGAAATCTGATGTTCTCTGGATAATGACTGTTTTTGCTGGGCATGTATATTTGTGTTCTGGCATGGGCTCTGGCTGCTGCCGTGCTCGTACTGACAGAAGAGCTTCAATAATTTTGAAAGCCAAGCCTCTGGCCCCCATCTGAGCACACTCACTTCTTCACTTTTGTCTCAGCATTTCCACACCCCTAGCATAAAAATTACACAAGGAGAACAGAGATGATACTGGCCTTGTAAATATGTGTGTATGTACAAAATAGAGATACACATAGGAATTTACATACATGTATAACCAGAGGTTTTTTGGGCTTCCATTTTTAATGCTTCAAGTTGACTTGGTATACTTCTAGTAAAATAAATTCAACATGCAAGCCAAGAACACCTTTTCAAAAATATCTTTTTCCTTCATATTTTTCCTGACTGATGAAAATAGATATACCCAGATATAGGTATATAAACCCAGATAATAGATATGCCATATATGAGGATGTGGCCGTTGCTGACATGCTCACAGCATGATCACGAACAGCAAGATAAAGCTGTTTGGGGTGTTTTTTCAGAAGATTAGTGCTGAAAAGCAGCCTGACATTTGCTCTGAGAGCTCTCTTCTCAATTGAAAAGGAAAGTGGTGCCTGGACAAAGGAATCAACCTACCAATACTGACACTTGCCAGGAGATTTGGGGATGGTGCAGGAGGAGCCAGCCTGATGGTACCTGAGGGTGCAACCCATCTCACTGCTTGGAAATTACTACCAGGTCTGAGGAGAAAACTTTAATTTTTTTGCGTGCTGATCAGTTTTCTGTATCACCCAGTAAAAACTATTGTACACTATAGGCATGCTAATCAAGCAACCTTAAGGAACAGGATGAAATAATTATATAACTTCTATGATAGTGTAAGACACTATTCTTGTGATCAGTCAGAGGAAATAACAGGAAGAAAAACAGGTAACGTGGGACCAGTCACTAGCTCTGGCAATGGGAACAGCCCACCAGTCAGACGAGATGAGTTTTCATTGTTAAGTATAACCACAAGAACATATTTTGCTGGTTTTTTCCTCTCTCTGCAAATCTGTGCTTACAACTGACCACAGATCTCATCTGGTGAGAAAACCGTGAGCTGTGTGCTATGTGCCTGCACGATGCTCCCTTCCTCAGGGAGGCAAAGTCCATTCATTTACACATGCCCCTTTGCAGTGTCCGTATCCCGTGAGATTTGTGTCAGTGAGATGCCTGTGAGCCCAGGCACATCCCTGGCAAAGAGCAGAAGAGACAAGGGCTCCCAGGGGAGCAGCAGCAAGGTCTATGCTGACACTCAGCAGAGCAGGAGTTCACCCTGCATCACCCCTGAGCAGCATGGGGGATGCACATCAGTATATTCCCCTCGGTGGCACTGATTAAAAAGGCATGTTGCTTGTAATCCTGATCTGTTTACAGTTTCGTGCTAGTCCTTCAGGTCAGGGGTTGTAATTAAAAAATTAAGGGAGAATAAACCTACCACTTTCCTGAATAAAACTGTTCTTCTAATGCTCATTACGCTCATTTGTGCAGCAAAACATCCCCAGGGGACAATTCTGCACTTATAAAATAAACATTTTCCACGCATGTGGTTAAGGACCCTTATAAAATATGTAGGCGAGGCATTTCTGCTCCATGTATGCCTGGCTTCCTGGCATGAAAGTACTTGCAGTGAATTGAATATGACTGTGGAAAGAGAAGTGAGTGAGATGATAAAAAATCTATGGATTAAAGACAGGGATTGGCAGGGAACACGACAACCCATTACTCTTCTATTAGTATGTATTTTCACTGGGAACCAGGTTCTGAGAAGGATACGGGTTGTTCTCTCCAATTTGTAAGTCAGAGGAGAGTAAGTCTCAGCAGACCATTACTTAAAATTTCTCTTTCTTTTGACTCTCTATAGAAATAAGAATAGAAACAGTTTATTATCTTTTTGAGTTTCTCCCCACAAGCACTGCCTCTTCTGCAAGTTCTGAGGCATTCTCCCTAGAGCAAAAGCCCCTCTGAGCACATTGCATCCCTCAGTTTTGGGATCCTTTCTCCTGACCTGTTCTGTGGGTTGCATTTTGTGGGAGAACAAAGCCAAGGCAGTCAGGAGTCAGCCTGGTGGCATTTTAGAAAAATCAATGGTACCTGTCAACAGAACTGCCTTGGACTGACAGCAGGAATATCAGTGAGAGCAGCTCCCAGCTTCACCAAGTCTAAAGTGCTCCTTCTTCAGGACTGCAGGGAAGAACTCTCCTGTTTTATCATACAGCACTTCTAATTACTCGTACCCTCCTTTACAGACGTGGCACAGCGATTTATTAGAAAACTACATTTATTATGAGATCGAATGTGATGAATCTATACTATCCTTCACAGAATTGGAGTCTGTTGTTTTTCTCTATTTTTGCTGTGTGAGTAATGTGAAACTGAAACAACAGGGTGATACTAAATAATAGATACGTCGTATTTAGGCTGCATGAATAATTTATTTTTATGTCTTGTAAGATGCAGTCTCCTCCCTGTCTCTATAATGCATGTCCAGATTGAAGAAACAGGTTGCTCAACCTCAAATTGAATTTTTTTTTTCAATTTTAAGGTGGAATTTTAAAAACTAATTTAGATATCTTAGGAACAACAGAAAAAATGAAGCTGCATTATTTGACGATGAAATAAATGTTCTGATTTTTATAGCACTGCTGTGCATATTATAATGTATAATTTGACATGAATTCAGGAACACATTTAAAACTTAAATAGTTCTGAAATTGAAATTTTTACTGACTCGTGAGGAAAACATTTTTTCAAAACACTGCTCTCACTTCAACATTACTGTTTGTCCCTTTGTGATTACTAGCACACCTGATATGAAAGTCTTGGCAAAACCAGTATTTTATCCTATGGTACAACTTAAATTTGTTCCAAACAGTGCCAAAGACTATGTGCCCCACCACAGAGTGCTCCCTGTAAGAGGCTTCCACAGCCCGGTGAAAGCATTACCTTGTACAGTAAATGTATTTTTGACCTTATAATCTGTATCAACTTTTAGTATTAATTGTAGGGGAATGTTATACAGCCCATGGCAAAATATGATACCAGCATAGAGATGGTGTCTTCCTTTAGGAAAGATGCATTTTTTTGTTCATCAAAAAGTTCTAAAACAGCAGCAAGGCTGCAGAGGGATAATGCCATTTATAAGAATCCCAGCTGGGACATTAGCCAGAGAAGCTTTTTCTTTTCCAGTGATTGCTTCCTTAAGAAGAAAGTAAACAACTTCCTTTTCTTTTTTTAAATAATTTTTTAATAATTCAAAATGCTTTGTCTCTGCCTACCTTTCACTACTTTTAATTCTTTTTTTCTAGATGAAATAACATGAGAAATACCAGATGAATTTGCAGTTTAACCTATCCGAATTTCCATTTTTAGTCAATATAGTGCTCAATCAAAACAAACTTAAACAATCATCCTGCTCTGTCAGAAAGGATTGTTTGTGATCTCTTTCCTATTCATTTTCATTTTCTTTCAAAATCAAAACATGCATGATTGTCTGGCCATATCTTCTTGCTAATGCTCATATAGGAGGGGCTGATATAGTGGCCTGCTCAGGATACTTTGGGCCAGGCTTTCTGCTTTGCTTTCTGAAATATCCCTAGGAGAGGCTTTGGAACAAGTATCTAGGTCAATTCCATAAGATCTACCCCAACAGAACTATACCATTCCAGTTGCACAGCAAATCACACAGAAATTAGAGAATACCAGCTAAGGATGCTGATGTAAGTTAAAGCTGAACTCATCTGGACGCATCATGATATAACTTTCAGTTACCTGAGCACAACACTCTGCAATCTCTGCTGCCATCAGCTCTGCTGTGTACTGCTCATGGTGGTGTAGACTGCACTTCGTGGAAAAGCCATCCATGCTTCCTGGCTTGCAGCCTGCATCCCTCCCGACATAGTGCTCCACTGAGCATGGGACCTACCTTGGTGCTCTGCCTCAGAGAGGATGCACGATCTCAAGCCACTGAAGCATAATGGAACAAAATTGTCAACTTGTGCACCTGCCCAAGTCTTTTCACAGCACTGTCTTCATAATGTCTGAATGTCTTGTGGGCAAAATTCTGGAAATTGTTATAGTGAGAATCCTGGAGTGGGAAAGATGCTAATTTTCAAAGCTCTATAAATATATACATATATATGTATATGTGTTGAAAGCATTTATGCAGTGCGTGGGTTTCTAAGTGCTTCTAAAAACTGACACTTCTCTGTCAGTTTTTGTTCCACAAAAGCCCTTTAAAGTCCTCTCATAAGTAATTAAAATATATTTTAGTAACTATCAAATGTTTTAGAGGAGGAGTTTGCTTTTGATCAAGCTGACACAAAATGCAGCACTCCCCCATGGCAGACATTTCACTCTCTCACTTTATTAGTGTCTTGCCCTGTCTCTGCTGTAGTTTTGAGCGATGGAGTTCAAGATTCCAGTTCACAAAAACAATAAAGCTGTCTGTGTAAGAAAGAGATAAAGAAGGAGGAATCAGGACCATGGGACTAAAACACACCTGCTGTGGTGAGAGGATATTGAGGAAAACTGAACATATTCTTTAGTTCCTTCCTGTTGTGAATATTACAGCTATCATTTTGCATTGGCTTGTCTTTTGTTTCTCATTACAGAATGCCAGTGATGCCAAGCAAGGCCCACAGGATTTGGCACTTTGCTGGAAAAAAAGGACAAAATTATGAGATGAAAAATACCTGTATAAATGTGCTAGTTCCCTGATAGGTGCAGTGTTATGGTTGAAATAATTTCTATTCTTCTAGGGCCTCGGGCTTTGCTCACATATGCAACTTTGATATGCATGGACTGAAATTGCCTTAACAGAGAAAAAGAAAGAGATATTATAAGGTAACATGTCATATCTACATACTTCTTATTCTGTACAGTTGCAGCTTTGCCAACCCACCAAATAGAGTCCTTCGAAATGCTTGTCTTCTAGATAGATGGGACTGCTAGAATATCATGACTCTAAAATTGCTTGAATATTAGATTCATATAATGTTGCCAGTGCTCAGAGATCATATTCAAACACAGGAAAACAGCGTACAGATGCTAATGTCCTGCCTTTCTAAAGCTTTTACTGTAAGAAGCCATCTCATTTGTTTACCTATGAAGGTCTAATCAATATTAGATTTGAAAAGCAACATGAATATTAATAATAGGCAGGGAAGAGAGCACCATCCACGCGGCACCTGCTTCATGAATCTCACTGCTGTGGGAAGACCTCATTTTGCCTTCCTATCCTAATTGTCAGAAGTGCCCCTGCTCACAGCCAGGCTCATAAGCCAAAGCCAAATTCATGTGATGTGGGCTATAGCCACAGCATCCCAGCCTCTTCTAGTCTGCTCTGGCTTGCATCACCACAGTCCCAGTAGCTGCAGAGAGATCTGTGTAGTGATAAAGAGACTCCTAAGAGGATCCTTTAAAGGAGAACCCCGTGAATAAGCCAAGTCCCAGCCCCTGAGAACCTGGCCAAACACACTGGAAAGATGATGCACTACTGAGCAGCAAGACAAAAAAATGCCCTTCTGACTCATGAACTGGGGACAATCATCCTGCATCTCACAAGCAGGGAGAAGAGAGTCCTACCAGCAAACTTGCTCCAGCGTGGGCTCCTCTCTCAGCGGGTCTGCCAGTCCCTGCCAGGAGCCTGTTCCAGCACGGCCTTCCCATGGGTTCACAGTCTCCTTTCAGGCATCCACCTGCTCCAACATGGGGCTCCTCTGGGGGCTGCGAGTAGATCTCTGCATCCCCGTGCATCTCCACGGGCTGCAGGGGCACAGCTGCTTCACCATGGTCTGCACCAGGGGCTGCACAGGAATCCCAGATCTGGCACCTGGTGCACCTCCTCCCCCTCCTTCTCCACTGACCTTGGTGTCTGCAGGGCTGTTCCTCTCACATATTCTCACTCTGCTCTTCTCTCACTGCAATTTCATCTGCACAATAACTTTTCTTCCTTCTTAAACATGCTGTCACAGAGGCGTTACTACCATCACTGATGGGCTCGGCCTTGGCCAGCGAAGGGTCCATCTTGGAGCCGTCAGGCATTGGCTCTGTTGGACATGGGGGAAGCTTCTGGCAGCTTTTCAGAGAAGCCACCCCTGTAGTGCCCCGCTACCAAAACCTTGCCACACAAACCCAATACACATGGATTCAGAGCTCCTAAAGTTGCAGAAGCATCGTCTCAGTTGCAGCAGAAGAGTGGCTGCTGGTTGCTAGTTGCTGGAGGAGCTTTAGAAATGAGGCACTTTTTTTGAATTAATAATTTTTGGAAATGCAGTCTGGGGAGGATGTGGCAATAAAAGGAAAAGAGAGAAAACATTATGAAACAAGTAAGCAGTGTGGTGCTCCCCAATAAAAGACATTGACATATAAGAGAAAGTCACAGAACCATAGAATATGCTGTGTTGGAAGGACCCCATCAGAACTTTTGAGTCCTACTCCTGGCCCTGCACAGGACACCCCAAGAATCACACAATGTGCCCAAGAATGATGGCCACCAAAACAGAGGCCTGGGACACACACAGAAACACTTGAGAAATTTGAGTCTGTTTTAAAAGGGAATTCTAAACAGAGATTTTACTCTGTCTTCAGCTGATTAACAGGAAATCATAGAGAAGATGAATTCATGCTGCTCTCAGAGCTGCACACTAAAAGAAAAAGAGGCAACAAGCTCAAGCTGAAGAAAGGGAAAGGCTAACTGCATTCAAGAAAAAAATATTTCACCAGGAGGGTTGTCAAGAACAGGAATAGATGTCCAGAAGTTGTGTAATCTTCATCCTTGGAAGCACCCAAGGACAGACTGGACACCCTGACCCTCGATCTTGCAAAGAGCAGGGGGCTTGGAGAGGATGGCCTCCCATCCAATCTACATGATTCTGTGATTCTAAAAAAAAAGTAATAAAATGTTTGCTTTTTGCTTAATGTATCCTCATACCCAACAAAATACTTTTAAAATATAAAAATAACGTTAGGTAAATCAACCTTCCCCAGTTTCTCTGCTGCTTATTCAACAACAATAGATCTGTTAAATGCTATTTTTCTTTGGAAGACCATGAATCAGTGTCCTTGAAAATAACCTATCCATTTTGTCAACAAACCTTAGTTTATCTGGTTTATGCTAGATACTCTGATTTTATACAATTAAACCTTGAACACGCTATCTATCCAGCAACAGAGAAAAACATTGCTAAAGACAATTGGTCCAGTCTGCTCTCTCTGTGCTGTGTAAGGGGAGGAATTTCACTGAAGTCAAATGAATTTATGCTGACATAATTGTGGTTCCTGGGGGAGTAGAATGGATGTTGGCTGCCCAAGGCTGTTTGACAATAGAAAGAGCAGTTCACCAGAAGCTAATGGTTTTATAGTGTTTACTTCTATAGTCCCTGGGAAGGCAAAATACCTCTGCAGTTCAAGATTTTGTGCATAGCTATGTTGGGTCAACATCACAAAATCACTGAGGGCAGCAGAAAGACCTGTTCACCAGGTGGTGATGGGAATTGCTGTCATATATGGGCAAAGCTTTCAGGGTATTTAGTGTAGGGTTACAATGACAAACAAGGTTTCAGAAAACAATCTAGAATTCATCTAGATTTTATGTCTGTACTAGAGTGAATTAGCTTTATTACTACCTGAGCTGATAAAAATGTTGAAACACAGCACACACCTGCAACCACCACACTGATCTTTGAGGGAGTCAGATGGAAAGAAGACTTTGTGGGCTTGTTCCATTTTGTGGATGAAGTTTAATAAAGAATCTGCTTGCAGTCTGTGCATGACTTGCTTTGCTTAATACGAAGAGAAGGATGGCTTGTGTTTTGTATTAGGGGGCCAGCAACAGGAGATATGTAAGTACACCAGCATGTGACATACTTCAGGATTGGTTTGTGTTTTCTGCAAACATTAACTCTGGTCTTAGTCTGTGCACTCATTATAGTCATTATAAATCTAATCAGGACACTAGAATCGATGAGAGAAAAGACAACGTAAGGAGATTTAAAGAAAATTCTGGTAAATGAGAGCTGAAGCAGTTCTGTTCCAAGGTGATACAGACAAAAAAGTTTAAGACGAGCACTGGTAGTATGCATGCAACCTCAAGAAAGCAACAGAAAATGCTTAGATTGTAGAAAATAAAAGAACTTTACAATTTATTAAGATTTCACCTGAAATTTAAAGCCTTCCATCAATTTATGTTCAAGCAATGCACTGCTTTGAAACTTCTGTAAGTCTCTATAAGGACAAGAAAATGCGTAATTACTTCAGAAAATACAGGTGCAAATAACCAATCTGAAGATTGGTAAAAGCTTATTTGGAGAAGGGAAGAGGGCTACAGAAGATTGCCTCCATGAAAATTAACCTTAGGAAAAAAATCTGCATTTCTTAAACTAAATCAGGTGAAGTTTTGTGTGCCCTTAAGAAAAGAATTCAAGCTCAGTCTTTTTAAGGTACATGCTTTTTCAAGCATGTCGAGACTAATTTAAATTACAGAAGGTCCTTTCTGGTTGAGCAACAGCTTTCAGTCTGAATATCACCTTTGGTACTATAGACTTTAATATAATTCAAGGTGGGTTTTTTGTGAGGTCCAGAACTAGCTAAAGCCATTACTGAATCTTGCACATTGATTCATTACAGTATATAGAAAATATGAATTAATGTATACATATATGTTCTTTCTACTTCTGGTGGAAGTTCTAGAACTTTTTTTTGTTTGTTTAAATTGAGTTTTCTCTTATTGCCTCACATCACACCTGACATTTTTCTGATTCTGTGCTCGTTCAACTTTCAGTCTCTGAGAAGAGATGAATCACCACCGTGAGTGAGAGCGAGGCAAATGAAGGGGGTCGGGCCCATGCAGTTCTGCCTGGGTTTTGCCTCATATCCTGTGAGAGGCTGGTTTCAGAGCAAGAGCAGGGATACCAGGGGCCCCAAAGCCCTTTCTGCATTCCAGATGTTAACATGCTGAGTGGGTACAGAGAGGGGAACATGTCTTGTATTCACTTGCCAATGGCACATGCCCTCCTCACAGCACCACCCCAAGGAGCTGGAGCTGGCAGGGACATGTGGCAGGGGCACTGCCTTTGTAGCTGGGGCTCTGTTTGTTGCAATGGTCTGTAGCTGAAAGCACCCGCTGCGCCCTTAAGACTTGGATTTATCCACACGTGAACAGTAGCTAAGTTATCAAAGTTCTAGCTAACCTTGTTCCAAACAATCCAGCTAAAAGCAAAAGAGGAATGGCAGCATTTGCATAGAACACTTCAGATATTTTTAACAATAAGATACATTTTAGAAAAACAATAGCACCTTTGAAGTAATTCTTGAGTGCTATAACAATGCACAGGGAAGTGCAAGAGCAATTAGGTAGGGATCGATTTGAGACTGAGTAATGCAACAACATGTGCTGCTGACAGTGCCAGGGAGCTGTGGAGAACACAGAAATTATCATGTTTTCTGTCTCCATAAAAGAGAACCAAGACAGCCCTTATTTCCAATAATAAACGTAATTTACTGACATCAAGAGCTAATACGGGATTACTGACCAGCGTATGACCAATTGCCCACCAACGTTCCCCTCCATACCTATTGATGTAGCAGGTGGAAACCTGCCTTTGAGGTTATCCAGAGCCCTCCATTGTGACAGTCTGGTGTTAGCCAGCAGCATCTTAGCCTAACCCTGGCCATTTGATCTTACACGTTGCAAGGCTTTTACAGTCAGAAGGAGGGCAGAAATTGTAACAAAAACTGTATGGCCGTTCCTGAGAGCTAGTTTGCCCTTCTGAGAATTCAGACAACTTTTCCCATGGGATTTGACTAGAGACTGTGTATGGCAAGGATAGCTCTCCTCTCACCTCCAAAAATATCTGCTCGGATTTACCACAGTGAGAAGCTTCAGTTGACAGAAGTTATCCCATGTGAGGTGTGACCTTTAATTTAAAATCAGATCTAGTGCACAGCCAAATGGGGGAGCCAATTGCAGCTGTATGGGCATTCCCTGCCTCGACGGCTGGTCCTCTGCCCCTCTCTGAGGGCACTTGAGGACACTGAGCAGCAGCAGCAGCCGTCACTGTAGCTTTGCTTTCCTGCATCCTAGGCTGTTGTCCCGGACTCCCAGCACCTGTTCTGATGGACAGTCCAGAGGAGGCTGACCTCCATCCTGGGGCACAGCAGGGAAAGGCACAGCCACAGCAGAGTAAAAGCCCCGCAGCTGGGCCCACAGGGTGCTGTGCTCTCTCAGTCCTGACTCCCAGCACAGCCCAGTCACTTGAGTGCACAGTTGGCCTTCTGGGTTGGAGCTCAGGCTTGGAGTTCAAAATTTCCTCGATCAACTATCCTCTAGTTTTCTAAAAAGCAGATGGCTTCTGAGCTTACACCAGTCCAGAAAAAGTTTTGGCTTCATAGTATGTTTTATTCTTCCCAAGTTACACAGTCCCGGGATTTGAGAGGAGCTGATGTTTTGTATTCAGCTGATGTATTGTATCAGTGTGCTCTGTGAATGCCATTATAATTAGAAACAAACCTACACAACTGATAAAATAAGACACTAATTGTTGTATTTATTCCCCTGTGAAGGCACAATCTGGCACTATTAATTGTACTTAGTCACAATCTGTTCATCATCTAATTGTTTTCCACAGAGCCGAAGAGAACCAAATATTTACCCACATGAATTTATTAATATCTACTCATGAATCATAACTGCTGTACAATTATTTCTTTTTAAAGGAAAGAAACAAATGCCGAAAATGAGACATACAAGACTGAACAGAGTTTGGCTGTCAGGGCTCTCTGAGGAGCAGGAGCTATGGGGCCTCTCTGGAGGTCCAGGGGTCATCCCACCACTCTGTCCAGGACTGGGGCAGACCCATCCCGGGCATCACTGTGGGTGCTGCAGCCATGGGGGAAGGGGCTCATGCCCCACTGTGTGGGCACCACAGCGGCTGTGAGGCCCTCTCAGCCTGTGGGTCCAAGAAATTCTCTGAGGACGCAAGCCTGACCTCAGCTGGCATCTCTTCCAAACCTTGCTTTGGCTTGTCTGTGCTCTCAGAGTGATATTTCTACTGCATTTAACTTTAAGGCAGATTAATCTTTTCAGTGGCACTGCTGTAGAGACACCTTCTCTAAGTCCAGCCTGAATTAAACACATGAGCTGGCACTGCACTAATCAACCAGTAGGACTAATTGACTTTCCCAGCATGTCCTAGAAGAAATGTACCAAAAATATTTCCCTGATAATATACCAGGTATTTTCAAATGCTAAAGGCAGAGTCCTCAAGTCCCCCAGAGAATTATCTTTGCTGCAAAGGTCATGGGTGTGAGGTGGGCTGACAGCTCACATTAATCCTTGGGTATTTTCGGATAGGTTCGCCCCTTTACAATGTAAATTATTGTGATGATAGATGTGGCAAGTTATTGGATCATCTTGTAGGGACAAAAATGTCAGACTTTACTTTTAGTGGGAAGGGACATTTTCCTTTTAACACACTGTAAAATATGTAGAAACCGTTTGTTTTTGGTCACTGTATTTTTCAAAGGATTGTAAGAGTCAATTTCATGTTAGGAATTACAGGGGGTTTATAACTTTTATGTTGAAAATAATGCACACTCTCTCTGAACAGCAATCAAATTCAAAGACAGAGAATTGGTACAATAGATCTACTATCTGTAGTCCAAACTGAGCCTTATCAAGGCACACACAGCACTGTCACGAGATGGGATCTTCACTGTGATTCTACTACACATTTCATAGGACAATATAAATGTGCTGTGATTTCAAATTTGGCAATTTGAGCTCTCCCTCTTCCCCTTGGAAGTTATGCAGCTGTGAAAGCTCTAGAATATATAACATGAATATTCATAAATATTCTTCTGCAAAATATATCTTCCTCTTCATCCTCGTGTTTGATAGCCAAAATTACAGATGTAAGCATGCCTAGGAATATTTTTACTGTAAGCCAAAGTGAAACTTTTCCAGTTAAATTACTTAAAACACAAAGTACTATAAAGTTGAATGTGCATATGCGAGAAGTCCAGTAGATGAACTACCTTGCTTGAGAAGCTTGAAAATATGAAGAATTGTAGTTTTATAGTCTCATGATATTCCAGAGTGACTGCCTCCCCAGAATCGGATGAAACTCAGAAAAAAAATTTGTCTTTGTAAAAGACTGTGGACCTCATTAACAACATACTCCCCAAGACACTATCTCAAAGCAACACTAAATATACTGAAATACTGTTTTATTTCACCACTGGCTGTGGCCAGCTGTGTAGGATCTCTGGATAGAATTGCTACCACACTACACTTGATGACAAGAATGTATGACCAAAATAAAATTTCCTGGCCACAAAAGCTCACTGTAACTATAAAAATCTCAACAAGTGATATCCTTATAAAAATACCAAGGAAGAAGCACACTGATAACTTTGAGGATAATTTGGAAGACACTATAAAACCAGTGTGCTGCCATATCCAAGTGAATATATACCTGGGCCACATATTTTTCCTTGCTATGTTACCAGAATACTGGTAGACTAAATTTTCTAGCAATGAGAACAAAGCACTAACAGTATCCACAGAGATAGTGGACATCTCCCTCTGTCTGGGGTCTATGCCCTCAGCCTGTTGCTTGGTCTGGATCCTGCTGAAAGCCATGATAAAACTATCATGCATTGTAGTGCAGAACTGCAATTGTATTTCCATGCTCACATTCAAAAACACCAAAGACATCAAAGACATCAAAGACATCAAAGACATAGCCATGAGCCACAGCTTCCTGCTGCATGTGACAAGTATGAAAGAATTTGGCTGCAAAAGCATGAAACTTACAGGAGCTTATACCACATTATACAAAAAAAAGCACACTGCATAAACAATTTCAGAATTTCATATTTGAAATAAAAACAAAGGATTCACAATCCTGGGCAAACTGAAGTTACATGAAAAGCAGTTGTTCAGGATCATAATCCCTCTCTCAGTTGAGGACTGCCTGGCTCTTCTGACATGCAGAATTGTAGGCTCACAAATCCTTCCACATGGCCTCACCTTGTGTCTCTCAATGTGATAACTGCAGAAGTCACTTGTAAGCAGAAATTCTGCTGTGACAGGGACATTTGTGACGTGATGGACAGTCCCCTACTTGACCTAAAAAGTGCTTTGTCATTGTGCCTTGCTGGTTCAAGCTAGACCACATTCTGGTGGACAGAGAATGATCCTTTCTCTAAACTGTGTGGGAGTTTTTGTCATGAACAATATTGAGGTAGACTGAAAGCCTAAAACAAAATGTGTCCCCCCAGAGGATTCAGGTTAGACATGAAATCAGATCTTCAGATCAGACCAGTGCAACCTGATTATGCCATCCTCCTTCTCTTTTTTTTTTTAGACTTTTTGTTTTGGTTGGGTTTTGGTTTTTTCTTTAAATACCAACTGGTATAGTTGAGGATTTATTTAAAGATATTATTGTCCCTGAATAAATCCTTTATTGCTGCCACCAAGAACTGAGCCAATGACTGTTCTCAAATTCAGTGTTGACATCCATTTATGGAGCTGTGTATGAGATGAGGAAGCAGGGTGATAAGTGAGAACTTTTGCTAACTTCTGTTGTTAAGTAGATTCCATTAGGCCTTGCATCTTTTCCTTCAGGGACGTCAATTAAATTCTTCTGAAATACAAAGAATCATACTTCAAGTCAGGAGCCATTTAACAGGGAATAAAGTTTGCTGCCAGGGGAAACCAGAGTCAATGAAGAATACAAACTGTCACAGCACAAGACACAAATAAATCCTCTGGAAAATTCCTCCGTGTTGTCTTCACCTGAATCAAGATCACATACTAGGTATACAAGTTATTGAGGAATTTTTTCTTTTTAATGAAACTGTACAGCATTTGGTAAAAACCAGATAAACCTATCAGACTTCTAATAATGTGAAGGCAGTTGAAATGCACAGGTAATGCAAGTTGGCAAAAGTGAACAAAACCAGCAATGCATATTCAGGTGTTAAGGAGGTAACCATGACAGAGGACACAATGGGGAATAACGGTCTTTTAGATTAATAAGAACAATCCAGTTTTGCCCTTTGGGAAAACAATTCAGCATCTGGTCTAGGCTTGTTGGATCTGCTGTCTGGGCTCATTCTGCTTCCCAGTTCTGTTCAGGAATTGCTGCGACAAGCTGTGCAACCCTCTGAACAGCAATACCAGAGCATCGGTGCAACCAGAGCAGGCTCAGGGTGGCAGCCTGAATGGAGACTGGAGGGAACAGCCAGACTGGCCAGCTCAAACCTGGCAGTTGAATGACTTTGATCTAGTCTTTATCCTGCTACAGTGCATTTACATTGATACAATGCAATTTTTTTTTTTTTAATCAAGGCCTACAACTTTTACATTCTCAGCTTTTTTTTAATATGATGTTGTATATTGCAGTAGTCTCTATGGTTTACAATTTAGTTGGAGTATGCCTCCTATCTTCAGATTGAAAAAGCCTTTTTCAGTACTAAGCAGCATTGCTAATGAGATCAGCTTCTTTCCCAAGTCTTAGTATTGTTCTGTTGTAAACCCCAAATTTTAATTTCTAGAGCCAAGAGTAATCAACTTGTACATACGAATATTATATTTTTTCCTGTCAAATTAGCAAAATGCTTTGTCCCATGGATTTTATTGGGTATTTCCTTTTTCACTGAGGACTAATGATGCCAAATGAACCGCAGAGTTGCCAATAGGTTTCAGGATCTTGTGTTCTTGCATAGTTGAGAACTCCACAAAGTTTCAAAGATGGAAGAAGAGAATAAAAAATTTTTCTAGGTGTCATGTAAAGCTGATTTTTTTCCCTGAATACCCTTTGAAAGCAAATATTTCCTAAAATTGCTGCCTTTATGTATTTATTTGGAAAACTGACATATATGAGTAATGGCTGGGTACAGGACCCTATACTTAAGTTTAGCAGGAAACCACAGCACACGAGTTGCATGCTTAACCACACCGTCTTCCCCGGGAAGAAAACCAGAGGGGACTTTTAGGAAGCCACCTCGTTATTATTATTATTGTTCTACATCAGAAAGGTCAGTGTTCTGACCCATCTGGGTAATTCCCACACCTGAACAGTCCATCAGCTCCCAAAAGGCATCAGAATAATCACACTGAGGCAAATGACAAGCTGCAGTAACTTTGATGTGTGCACACACCGTTGTTGCAGCATCCTCATGGATCAGGCCAGTCTCAACGCACCACCGCTCCCAGAGTGCTCACAATGAGGCTGTGCTGCTCCCATAGGTGTGGAAGCAAATAGTAGCAAACCAGCATTCAGCACAGGTTTCTTTGTGCCTGGCATTTTCCAGGCTGAACTTTGTTACAGGCTATTAAAGGATGGCACTGAACTGCAAAGATGAGATTTCATTGTGCTGTGAAACTCCCACAAAACACTGGTAATTGAAATTGCAGGTTTCTATGAAGGACTCTTCATTGAGATTCTTGGTTCCATTTAGAGGAGTGCCTTGCAAAAAAAGAACTGTTGTCAAAAAATTACCCTCCCTCCCTTTCAGCTCCACCAATTTAGGGAATTCAATCCCCTGGAAAATTCTGAAGATGTGAGGTTCTTCAGATGTGTAGCAGATGATGGATACTTGAGTGGGTCCTGCTGAGATGGGAAGTCTGAAGGATCTTTGCAAGGAAGGAGGGCAGGATTTATATATAAAACAGTTGTAACTCTAAGGAAGTTTGTTGTTCTGTGGCCAATTTGGGAAACAATTGAGGAAAGTGAAAAAACAGGGTAGTCCCATAGGCAGGCTGTGGGCATCACCCATCTCATGGAACTTGACCATCCATGATGAGCCCTTTTCTCTGAGGAGATGAGAACCATTTGTAAGAGCAGCAGGTAAAACCCCAGCTGTCTGTAGCCCAGGCCTTAAACCTATAAATCAGAGTCTCCACAAGTATCCCTCCAGGGAGAGGTTGGACCACCCTGAGTGAAGACTGAAAGAAATACATCATGGCCAAAATCCAATATCCTCTCTCTGGGCCCCACTCCCCCAGCCACAGGAGATGAGTACAGAAACCAAAATCACTTCAAGACTACTCCTGCCCTTGTTTCTCTGAGCTGGGATTTTTACACCTCCTGCTACAGCATGCTTGCATGGAGGTATTATATCCTAGCGACCAAAGTTTGGCACTGAGGTAACAATCCTGGTCAGAAAATGGGGGAGCAGAAATAAATTATCTGAATGTTTCTATGTTTTTATTTCATTAAAAAGGGAAGCATTCTACCACAATAACAGCATTCCTTCCAAAATCCTTGTGCAACTGGATTATAAGGGGAGACACAAACTTGCACTGTAGCTTAGTGGGTTGTTCCCTTTAGGCAAGCCTCATACATTTCCATGAATCCATATTACAGTAACTTCAGTAGTTTCAAGCCACAAGCAATGGCAGAAAAGCCATGAGCATCTCTACTGCCATCAGCAACTTTACTGTTCTCTGCAGCTTCAGGTCCCTTGGACCTTCATTAACAGGGGAATTTCCACCTTTGAAAGCATTTTGTGGAAGTTTACTCACCTTTATGCTTTTTTGTGAAAAAGAAACGCAGAACTTTCTCAATGAATGTCAGGTGCTTCTGCAGAATGCTTGTAAATTGTTCTATAACAAGTCAGAAAACATTTAAAGTGCAAAATTCAGGAACAAATGAAAAGAGATGGGGAAAACGGAGCTAAACCCTGGTCCCACCGAAGTCCTGAGCAGACCTGACTGGTTCATTTGAGCCCAGTCAGGCTCATCAGAACATCACATCAGAAATGTCAAACCTGACTATGTAACCACACTTTAAACAGTTTTGTGTTACCTTTTGAAACAGTGTGTGAATCTGTTAATGACTCCTTTAGCTCTTTTTCCTTTCCTTTCTCCCTCATGGTTAAACCCTGCATAATAATCTTTGATGCTAGGAATGTATGAAGTTATTTCCATAAGACTACAAACATCCCCAGTTCATAATCTGCACGATTCTCCACTGCAGACCAGCAGCCTGTAGCCTGTGTTCTGCTTCTGCACTTGTGCTTTTCAGAAACCTCCCCCCACTCTGCTCTTGTGAGACCCCACCCGGAGTGCTGCATCCAGGTCTGGGGCTGCCCAAACGAGAAACACATGGACCTGTTGGAATGATTCCAGAGGAGGCCACTAAGTCGATCACAGGGCTGGAGCACCTCTCCTGTGAAGGAGACTGAGAGCTGGAGCTGTTCAGCCTGCAGAAGAGAAGGCTTTGGGGAGCCTGCCGGGCATGTAGTGATAGGACAAGGGGGAATGGCTTCAAACTGAAAGAGAAAAGGTTTACATTAGGTATTAGGAAGAAATTCCTTACTGTGAGGGTGGTGAGACAATGGAACAGGTTGCCCAGAGAGGTTGTGAACTCCCCATCCCTAGAGGTATTCAAGACCAGGCTGGATGGGGATCTGAGTAACCTGGTCTAGTGGAAGCTGTCCGTACCTCTGGCAGAGGGGTTGGAATTAGGTGATCTTTAATGTCACTTCCAACCCACAGCATTCTATTATTCTACGGTTCCATGAATATACTTCAGTCGTGATTTAATCAAATTACATTGAGAGTTTATTTGTTAGGTGATACCTTTATATTTCAGCGTACAGCTAAAGGAAAACAAATCAGTTTACCATCAGTCACAATACAAGGATGATTATTAGATGTAATCACAGCTACTTACAATACGAACTGTAGCACATTAATGAATACTAAGGGGAAACCCCAAAGCCAAGCAATTTGCAGTTATGGAAACATCCTACTTTACAGTCAGGCTGTAAAAATTCATACAACACTTTTTCATGCTGCATAGTAGAAGGCAACAGTGTTATTCAATTGACACACAATCACAAATTAACAGAACTGGGTTTCTGCCTGTTTATGTTTGGTCTCTTCCTGCTGTCTACTTCCACAGTAACAATTTATCTCCCAACATTTTATGACTCCATCTCCCAGAGAATACCAATTTCTAGAGAGACTTACAGTCACAGATCTCAGCCTCCCCTCTTTGGGGAGGGACCATCAGAAGGTGCCTGTTCCATCTCAAGGACCATGCTCAGAGCAGAGATAACTGATTTATACTAGACACCCTACTTGGATGACAAAAGTCAGGCAACAGGAATCCCACTCTGACATTTTCTCAACCACTTTGTCCCCCCATCTTCCCTTCTTCACTCTCTAGATAACCATAACAAGGAATGTTGTGAACAAGGTACAACTGTTTAAGTTATAAATGATGCTGTATTACTTCCTGGAAAAAAACTTTTTTCCCAATTCATCTGAATTGCAATCAAAAGGTAAGGCAAAAAATCCTTTCATCCTCTAGGAATGAAAATAAGAACTGATTGAAAAGTCTCGCAAAAGCTAACTTATACAATTTCCTTTAAAGTTCATACTCTGAGGATCCCACACTGTGTGCATTTATGTATGGGAAAAACTACATGCCTGGAAAAAATAAAGATTCTGGAAAAGAGATTGTAATTTGCAATGAATACTGTAATCACACTGAGCATTGTATTGGACCTTCTTTTCTATCTCTGTTTTCTCACTCTTTCTTGTCAGCATTTATTTTAAATTAACTCCTACAAAAAAGTATTTACTGTCACTGTGGGGCTGTTATCTGAAAATAGAAATGTGGCCATGAATTTTGCTGAAAGCTGATCTACTTAAGCAAAGAATTTATCCCAAACCATTTTCTTAAGCTTTTGTGAATAAAAAGATATGAACGAGTTGCAAATCTATGCACTCGGAAGGTTTCCTAGCAGAAGTTTATAGGGAGCACAGAACAGGTCCATAGAGCGTAACAAATTTTTCTCCCCACTCTTGAAGTTTTGGTTATCACCAAACATTTTATTAAAGGTCAAGCCCATGAGCAGTTTTAGCTCTGCATTCTGTTATGTGAGCTATGTCCCTAATGTCACTGAAGGCGCATCATTTTGCATTTGGCAGAGTACCCCATTTCAGCCCCTTGCTCTGCCTGCGGGGATGTAGATGTGCATCTTCCCTCAAGGTGCTCCTGTGTGGCTGCAGCAGAAATGAGGAGCTCTCAGATCCTCTGTTGGAATTCCGTTTCTGTTTCTTCCTTTAGTGTTTCGTGAGTTCTTTGCTCGGAGTTTGGAGTAAGACACAGGAGACGCTGAGGAGTTCTAATCAGGTTGTTTATTAAGTTCTTATCTATGACAAGGCAGCACAGGGCACTTTCTAAGTTAGGAAAGTGGAAAATGGCCTCGAACCATGAGTTCCAAGGTTATTTAAAGCCCAATTTACCCAATTATAGACTGCCAACTAACATGTTTTCACTTATAATCCAGTGACTATTCATTTATTGTACGCAATGCGGCCTTTCTGAACCAATGGTCAAACTATCCAGATTGGTGAAGAAGAAGGAAGAAAGAAGAAGCAAAACCCACACCCAAAATTCTCCATCTTGCCACTAGTACATTATTAATAACTCACAAACCCAAACCTCTACATCTCTACATATTTCACCCAGTGATACAACAAATTGCCTTTTAATTACCGCAGTGAAAGCCCAGGGTCCCAACAATCCTCCTCTTAATGTTTGCCTTTGTATAAATATCTCGGTGGTGAATTAGGCAATACATGGAATCAAATTCCATACACAATGTCCATCCTGGAGAACCTTTCCCCTGTCCTGACTCAAAATGACACCAACTCAGGTCATCCTTTGGCATCTCAGTGAGGGCACTCACTGCAGCACTGGGAGATCAGGTGTACTCTGCTTAACCCAGGCAAGGATCTTAACCAGTTTTACGTGGAGAAAGGCTTTCCCAACCAGTCTTTCTCCAGAGCTTGGTCTACATAATGAAGTACAACTTATTTTATCATGTACCACTGGAGTGCCAGTTGCATCAGTACTGTATGTTTCACCCTGAAGTTTTAGATTGTTGCTCTCACTGAACTCATTCATACAAAGGTTGAACTCATCAACTGCTGTCATGCCATCAGTGTTATTGTTTTACTTTTTCTCTCTGCTGCTCTGTTACCTTGCAAGGTAATAATTATAGATACTTCTCGTTCTGTAAGTCCCAATCTAGAAGGGCTTTCTTTCACTGAAGATAATCCTGTTTTCATAGAGCTTCTTGTGCTTCACTGGAATAAAAGCTTCCTGTGCCAGACTGAGGAGAAAATGAAGTGTGTGAAGATCTGCTTCAGAATTTGTTCAGACCTCTAAGTTTGTAATGCAAGTCCCACAGACAGTAAATCAGGCCTTTCAATGTAAGTGTTTCTTTTATTAATTTTAAATGCAGTTGAATTTGCTGCTTTGAAAAATCTTTTTAAATGAATCTTCTGAAAAACTCAAGCTGGTTCTTGGTCACTGTCTAATGATCTGGAAAATTGCTGGTTCAGAACCAATTGCTCTCTGCACACTGGGGAAGCAGATGCTCGGCCAGGCTGCTGAAAGAGAGGCAAGATACCAGTTCATAGCAGAGAGAAAGACTCTCCAAGTGCATCTTTGACTTCTTTGGTGTGAAATACATTTTATCATCACACTTCTCAGGACATGTACAAATGGGCACACAGATCTGCCAGGTTACTCTTTTATGCTGATATTCAACCCATATAATGCATTGGATTGAAGGGATTGCTTTTAACTTCTGATTCTTAAAAATTGTATAAAAATGTTCTTTTTTTCACTCATTTAAGTAGTTTTGCCTACTGAATTTGCTCACGCAGACCTGGCATCTCAGGAAAGGGTGAGTGGGAAAGATCCAAATTTGTGGCGATGACACTAGAGAAATCTGCACCTGATTTGAAGAAAGCATGGGAAAGAGGAATGAGGTGAAAGCAGGTTCATACAGGTGACTGAGATTCAGTGTGTGCTGGTTTTGCTCTGTTTAACCACACTGGGAAGTACTCTGACTTGAAGTACTTTTCCTCATCATCTTTACCCCCATTTATGCATGATATTAACTACTAATCATTCCACGTGAGAAGAAGCAACAAAAAGATTGTTTCAGAGACTGGAGCAATGAGTACCAACGAATCACTTGCTATTAGAATAAATGTAAATTAGGGTATCAGAGCTGCAAGAACTGCTCCTCCAGCAAGAACCAAAACTACACATTAGTACCAGTCACACTCATGGAATATGGCGAAACACGGGTTGCAAACAACCCCTATCCAGATGTAAATGCATTCTTTACATAAGGCAGGTATTTTAATCACTTAATTAGGTGGGTCTTTATCTGAATGAGATCTTGCAGTGAGAAGATGGCAGTTGCAAGGGATTAATACCCATTACTGATGGATACCTTATTGGATGGAAGCTTATGATATCAGCTTAAGTATGTGCAATTAAAGATCCTAATATATAGCAGTGCCCTGTCCATGCCTATAAATCTTGCCTGGAGTCACTTAAAAGTTAACTCTCCATGAAAGGCTAAGATAATGCTGTTTCTCATGATGGCATAAACCACCATTTCCCATGAAAAATTTGAGTGGAAGAGGCTGGGTGCAGAAAAACCAACAAAATATTTTGTAACTAATACCACAATATTTCAAATATTTCTTTATTAAAGCTCTTTTTCATGTCTTTAAGTTGTTTCTACTGTCTGGCAGTAGAAAACAAAACACTCTTGAAAAGTATCAAAATGCATTAGGTTAAAAGCATGTGTTCCAGTTTTGGTAGCTACATTTGTTTAGAAAATGGATAAAGAAATCATTTTAATATCTCTTCTTTACTCAAGAGTAACTTCTCATAAAAAGTTTATTATTTATTCCTTCAGACTTTATTAAAAATACAGCATAGCTTGCATCCTGCAGTTTACTTACTACATCTCGTGATTAGAGAGAAATGCAATTATCTTAAAAAAAATATTGAAAGATACATACCACTTTTGGAGGATATAGCCATTGTCATTCTGCTGGAAAATAGAATTAACTTCAAGATCCTCAAAACAGAACTGCCCAGAGATAATCACTTAAAAACTGACTGGACTTCACTTACTGACTTTAAGCAAGTAGACAAATGTAGCTAGAACTGTCTAAGTGCACCTTTGGCAGGTGAGCATGAATGGCCACAATGCAAGGACTTTGGTATTTTTGGACTCTTATGTTAGTTTAAAAAAAAAAAAGCTAAAATAAAAAAGAAATGAAAAATACCAGCAAAAATTGAGTAAGGTTGTCTAGATATTGCTAAAGTGGTTGATATTTAAGACTGTAGGTAGGTGACACATCTCTCTGGATCACAGCAAGGCAGTTCTCAAGCCTCTGTGTTCTGGTATTGGATGCCTGGCTCTGCACACCAGTTTTCCAAGGATCATTACATGCCAGCAACTGCTACAAGTAATTATCTCACTGGGATAAGTTTTTCATTCTTATGCCATTATAAATTTCCTGGAATACCTGTTCTGCAAAACTCTTCAGTGAAGTCATTTATCAACAGCAGATGAGGTCCCTCGATATCAGACTTTGCTATGAGCAAGTTCCACTGTGTACATTTATCTTTCAGCTTTATTTCATGCTATTGATTTTAGAGTAACCATACCCGTTTTCTCCAGATCAAGGCACACCACAGTACCTCTCACCTCACTGTCTGTGCATCAGCCTGAATGCTCAGTAGACTTCCACCTATAAAATCCAGTGTGGCAGCCTGGAGCCTTGGTGTGTGAGGCCAAGGAGAGAAACAGAGACACACCAGCAGTGTCACAAGGACTCTGCTGACACCACGTGTGAATCACTCTGAACCTGCTTCCCGCCTGACCACCAGGAGAGAGACCTGTGCCTGAAACCTGAGTTGCACACCCCTCTCGGGACCATTATGGTCACTAGTTAGGACAATAAGGACAGTGTAAAATTCTCCCCTCTCAGGGAAAGTTCTTGGGCATTCCCATGCGTATCCAAACTATATTAATCCATGGAATTCTGTGTTTTGTGGGTCCCCCTACTCCAAGCCGGATGAGCCACAGAAGCAGTGATGTGGTGAGCTTGGAGATGCGACTTCTTCCATCCATCCAAGGCTCCCTCCCAACTCCAGGTGCCCATGCTGGCACTCCCAGCAGCTTCACCCGCACACCTTCAGTGCCTGGACATGGCTTCCCCTCAGCACTTCTCTGTGAGCTAAACTTCAAGGCTGAGTTTATGCAGGGTAATTAAATGATGAAAGAATAGAAGAGGGGATGAGAGGACAGGCATTTCATCTTTTTTTTTCAAAATTCTTTGTGGGATTTACAGCTGGTTTAGAGAAGATATATGCTGATGGATATTGAAGAGCTATAGTAACCACAAATATGGTACCTACTTAATTAGCACATTTCCAGAATTTCTGAGGCATAGGTTGAAAATCAAAGTGTTATGAGAGCCAGCGTCCTTCAGACCTGCTCTTGGACTGAGCATGAGTCAACACAGTGGTTTTAGCCATGAAAAATGAGAACACTTATAAGAAACTGATTAACAAAACATACCATGTACATTCATCTGTCTGAACAATTCATCTGAAATTTGGGGAGGAAAGTAATCAATAATTCCATATTTTTATACATCACATTATCCTACTGACACCAGGTTCCCCATGGAGCAAGTCAGCCTACCCAACCTGACAGATTCTGGTGCAGTGGCCTAAAGCAGCATTGAGAGAACTTCCCAAAAGAAATGAAATTGCAATGAATCACTATGATGAATAGCCTGGGGCAACTGCTCATCCTGTGAAGGACCATTTTAAAAACGTTTTTCTTTTCTGTCAATGAAATATTGTCCCATCAGAACGAGCTGATGAATGAGTTATGCTGGATATGACCCATCCCTGTAGCAAGATGAATCTGCCTATTCCCAGCGAATGCAACGTGAGGCTTAGAGAGCCCATCCATGAACCAGGACACTTCTGCAGCACTTTGATGCAGACCAGGATGCAGCGCAGCCTCCGGCTGGCACGGCTTTAGAAGAGCTGAGCCACCAGCTCCCTGTGCAGTGTGCTCCCAAAAGCATCAGAATCATAAGGGGCAGCAAAAACTTGCTCATATATGAAAAAACAAGGGGAGCTTGGGGCTGTAAAACAGAAAACGGCTATAATCCTGTTTCCAAGTGAGCTAATCACTACAAAATCAGGATAATGTTTTTCAAGATCATGACAAGGTTTCCCAATGGAAATTAGGCAAAATCTGTGTTCCTCATCTTAAGCAAAGGTTACCAGGGATCTATTCAGAACATATATGCCATTGCCATACATTTCATGAGTAAAGCAGATTTGAACTATGAGATTGAAATAGGGAAAACATGATTCTTTTAAAGGCTGGGGAATGTTTACTACAGATCATGTGCCATTAAACTCACAGCAAGAAAAGCAAAATGAAATGTAACCCACTCATGTCTGCACCTATGAAAACCTTCTCTAGCTAATTTGAGCCAGACTGGATCCTGTGAATCTATAATAGGTTGGGGCAATCATTCTCATCTCTCTGAGAAACTCAGGTTTTGAAACAAATCAGAGGAAATTGCTAAGAAATGGGAAGGGATGGGTCCTGTGTCTGTTTCAGGACAAAAATATTGGACAAGTCCTTGCCTCCAACACCTGCACCCCCATAACTCTGTGATTAACAGTCAGTCACCACTGACTTTGGGTACAACTTCACAGCACAAGGTCCTCTTCTGTTTCTTTTGTAGCTTAATAACATGTTAGCACTTCACTAGTGTTAACTGCATTTCCCAGAAAACTTCTAATATTCATCCACTTCTCATAACAGCCCGTATTGGGGTGCTTCTGGATGTCTTGGCCAGGATCCCTGAGCTAAGAAATAATTAGCATTTTCCATGTCTGGAAAGAGTGAAGTTTGGAGAACTCTAGTATATTCTCACTGGAGCTTCGGCAGAGGAGAAGGAGGTAAGAGTGCCCACCCCTCAAGTACCTATCCCAGCACCTTCCACACAGCTTCTGTCCCATGCATCCTAACGGCACAGAAGCATCCACAGTGACATCCCTAAAATTCACTGGATGGGGTGGAAAATATCCAGCCTGTCTTTTCTAGTAATGCAGAAGAATTTTTAAATCCACTCGAAAATTACTATTTTCTTTCTTTTCAGAGACCAGAAAGACTCAACTTTAGCAGTTAATTGCACCTTCATAATAACCTCATTAAAAATTCATTTTATGGTTCAGTTACGAGCAAAGGGATTTGGATGTAAATTTGAACTCTTAAAGGTTAGGATTACTAGGGATATATAAAACGTATATGCGGGTGAGCTGCTTTTGCAGCAGTACCTACAAGAAGCTGATATCAAGCATTACAAATATTTTCACATTTTGCTGCTAAAAAGAGCCTTCCTCATATGTTTTCACTGAGAGATGATGACAAAGTTTTTTCCCTGAGGAGACAGGATTGGGACCCCAAGCATCCCGTGCTGGAGGAGTTTCCCTGGACGGGTGAGCAAGGCTTACTGCTCCAGCCCGGCTGCTGGGGAAGCTGTGCCAACAAGGAGCTGTGAAAACAAGGAGTGTTGGCAAGGACAGAGACACTTGCAACATCCACATGATTAATGCAAGCCATGCTTGCGAAAACACATGGCAAACACTGACCCACATTAATCACATTAAGGGAGGGAATTATTTTGCCTGTCACTGTGATAAGGTTGTGTCAGAAGGAAACTTCTGTATTGGCAATTATTAATATTTACTGAAATGCTTTAAAGCATTATTTAACTAAACTTCATTTCACTGTGACTAAGGCCCTTTCTCTTGCTCTTTTCACCCAACTGTCTGCATGAAGCTAATGGGGCATTTGTCCCCCAGTTTTTGGGAAGCTCGGGTTGGGTTTTTTTGGTAGTTATGGATTTTTTAGTGTTTTTTTGATTAAACTGAATACTGAGACTTTCTAGTCTCTGAATTGTTTCACTCTGCTGTAGAAATAGGAAGTAACAATAGTGTGCAAGGAACCTTTCACAGTGTCAGTGTTTCCCCTGCCTACTTGGGAGGAGCACAAAGCTCTCTAGAATAGGAGAAATGTCTTTCACACACACAAAAAAACCCACATAAGATCTGGTTCCATGCAGAAATGACAGAGATTTTTCTGGAAAGAGAAAAGGGGAAAAAAAGACATATTAGGGAGTGCTTAGACAAGCCAGTGCAGATTAAGATTTGCAGCATCAGCAGGAGTTTGAATCTGGGTCTGCTGCATTTCCGTCTTCAGCCCACTCCCTCCCTCTCTCTGACTCACCACAATTAAAGCAAAAGATTTTACCTCAAGGGATGTCCTTCTGCAGGGATCTGCAGCCAATCCACATTTTGTGATGGAAAAATGTTTCATACATCAAACCTTCCACTAATTGTAGTATTTCCAGGAAACAAAGGTTTTTTAAATCCAAAGCTATTCTGAATCAGCCTGGAGACTTTGCATCTTTGCATCCAAAGATTTTCTTTTTTTTTTAATTTCAGCACTGATCCATTAACTTATCAGGGATAATGGAGAGCATGTTGCTTCTTGTGTTACAGTGCTAATGTATTGCATTTATCAGATTTGGTAATTTTCTGTTTACAGGAAGCCAACATTTACCAGTCATTAGTCTCTATCCTTTTCATCCTTTTACAGCAAGGAGTCATCTGTATTTTCTCCAGTGGAGCCACTGAGATTTGTAAGCCATATAGCCTTGAATCTCATATTATTCACAATGGGAGCACTCTCTCAAATTAACTTATTGCAGAGAAATGTAAATCAATTATGTTTACAGCTCTCAACAAACAGAATTAAAATGCTCCACCAGTCTGCTTCGAATTCCTAATCATTTGTGTGATTAACCCAGTGTCTGGGATCTGCAAGAGAGTATGAGATGAATCGGTTTCTCTTCATTATCCGACACAGTTCAGTTATTCCTGAGGTGTCCTAAAAAACCAGGCAGCCGAGCAAATCCCTCCTTAAAATAATTATCCATCAAGAAATGGATAACACCCACTGCCATTCCTCAGGACGACTGTGTAGCACATGTGCAAGTAAGAAGGTCATGCTCTTGAGACAGCAAATGAAGCAAATTCAATCCCAGGCCAAGAATAAGCACACGACCAGCCTGGCTCAGGTCAGCCTGCTCATGAGGGACTGTGAGTGAAGGCAAGAGAATTGGGTGTATGATATACAGAAATGCAATTTTTGAAAATAATAAGCAACATCAAAAAACGTGAAGCTCAAAGCACCACTCATGTCCCCACTACAACGTTTTAATACTGTTCTCTGCAGTAGCCATCTCCCATTGATTCCATTTCATTTGGACCAGTACAATAAGGAGGGTTTGACGATCCTTGGGATCTGTTTGCTTTTGCGATCACGGTAAAAGACAATCCCTAAGCTGTGCATGTGATTGGTTCCTGGCTCTGAAGAGCCTTTTGGGGCAGGAGGGGTCTGCCTTACGCTGTGGTCCTGCTCCCCGGTGACAGCCATGGGGGGTTATATCTTGGCTCCCCACCCCTCTCCTGTTGAGAGCAGGGATGTCCTTGGGGTCACCTTGTCGCTCTCTACAACTACTTGAAAGGAGGTTGTAGCAAGGTGGAGGTCAGTCTGTTCTCTCAAGTGACAAGCAACAGAATGAGAGGAAATGGCCTCAGGTTGCACTAGGGGAGGTTTACATTGGATATTATGAAAAATTTCTTCATGGAAGGTGTTGTCAAGCACTGGAACAGGCTGACCAGGGAAGTGGTGGAGTCGCCATCCTTGGGGGTATTTAAAGGATGTGCAGATGTGGCACCTACAGGCATGGTCTTAAAGGTTTTTTCCAGCCTAAACTGTTCCATGATTCTGTGATTCCATCATGTGTCTATCAGACATGCCCAAAAAAATACCAGGCCTGAAGTATTTTACCTTTTTGTACAGTGAGATATCACCATTTTTAACATTATTATCACTTTTGTCTTCCCAGCACTCATGTGAAGCAGAAGCTACCCCTCAGATAGATGGGAGACTCTGGCAGAGTCCAAAGGCTAAGCACATGACAGCTCGCTGGGTAACCTTCCACAGATGTGCATTACTTCAGGAGAATCCAGTGTGCTCATACTGTCCAAGAGCCCAGACAACTTTTCTGAGATGCAGTGGCTGGGTCAGCCTTCATGAGACATCTGTTGGGCAGACTGTGCTCACTCCACTGCATGAGGAATTTGGCCAGCTGGAAGGGAAAGGAGCAGCATTCACCCCAGAGAAGAGACGAGCCCCCACAGCTGCAGGAGCCCAGCTCCTCCTCTCTCCGGGTGCGCAGTCTCCCATGGGACAGGCACTGCAAGCCCCTGCACCAAGCACAGCTGCATGCAGCAGGAGCAATGCTCTTACAAAGAGCTTGCTGTGCTCAGCAGGCTCCATCCACCTCTGAATTTCAACAGCCCAGATTTTTCACATCCTTACATAAATCTCTGCTCAGTCTAGACTGACAAAATTCATACCTTATGCAAAGCCTGCACTGATTTCTACAAATCCAGCATTTAGTGGCTTGACACACTGATAAAATATCACATTTTTTATTCCAACCTTATAATCAGAAAGTCAGAATTACAGTAAATGGAATCTTTTCTATCCTCTGTTTTAAAAGGTCTAATTATTTTATTATTCAATGTATGTACACGCAGATAAGTAATAATTATTCTGAGTATTATCCTGCATAATAGAGCCAGTTAATGCTCAGAGATAATAGTGCAGAGACAGCTCATTATACCAATTTGTACAAAAATAACATAATTATTTTTTTCTTCTGAACAAACTTGTTCTGGTTTGATAAGAGCAAGTTTCAATCACTTCTTTATTTGCTGAAAGATTAAATGCTATGCAGCCAGTAAGGTGATTATTATTTTAATGATGAATCATCATGTGCAATGAGGAATTAGCCAACCAAAGGATTTGAAGACAAATTCATATAAGGCTACATTAAAGGATGATCCTGAAATTATTGCAGGTCTGTTTCTAAACAGGCTTCTTACCAGAAATGTCACTTAAGAGTTTGTCCTGCTAACAGCTGAGAAAACTCAGACGAGCATGGAGAGGAGGAAATGGTGATGTTTCCCAGTGTGCAAGTTTGAGATGCAGAAAACCAGTTCAGCCATTGAGAGTATTTGGTTTCACCAAGGCTGAACTTATACCCTGAAGCAGAACAACGGCAACACAGGAGGTGGCTTTCCTACGAAAACACAGCTTTGCTCCCTGATAACCCTGTGACATGGAGTATCATGGTCTCTGGTGGATCTAGCAGCCTGCTGTCCTTGAAATGGGTATGGAAGGGAAGTCCTGTGACAAAGTGTGTGTTTTGTTTTTCCAGCCCTTTTTTCTTTCATCGCCACTGATCCAAGACCTCTTCATTCAGTTCGTCTTTATCTAATCCCTTACTCCACTTTTACCCTGAAATAAAAAACTCCGTGAAAAAAGCAGAAAGGGCAGGGCTAAGCAGCAAGGAGACTGACCTGCCACCACCTCCTTTTCTTGTGGGATGGGGCTGCCAGGGCCAGAGGCTCTGGTGAGACAACTTACTGTCAAGGAAGGAAAATAAGGCAGGACAGAGGAAGAACTAAAATAAAATCTCTATGGAAAAGGAAAACGTCAAGCTTTTCTGTCTTGCATCCCTAGGAGTCTGTCCTGCAGTGAAAAGAGAACATCACCACTATATTGAACACAACTTCATAACTCACTTCTGCTTTTGATGAAAACTCATTTGTGGCGGGTTTTTTCTGCACCAGCATTTATGCATGCACTCAGGGAATGGGAAGGTTCCCTTTAACCAAATGCTACATTGTTCTTGCATCTAGACAGACATTACAGATCCTTGCAATTTCTATCTTCCAGCAGAGGACCCGAGACTGTGAAGTTGTCTGCGGCTTTGGGTTTTTTCCTCTGCCAGCTGCGTGAGGTTAAGGAATGAACGATGCTGCTCCTCCGCCACGAGCTGTGCTGCTCTGACTGGAAATCCAGGTTGGTTCTCATGCTAAGGTTCTGACACATCTTCACTAACACAAGCAGCAGGAGCCTGGCTCCATGGGCACAGGTGAACCTTGCCACTTTCTCCCCTGTATCTGGGGTTTACTGGAGGTCCTTGCCCTTATCCTGGATTCCAGATAGTCAATGATGCTGTCAGTTGCAAATCTTATTTCTACAGTGTTGATATGTTTATTTTCTGCAGATTAGAAAGGGCATTTTTTCACCTGAATTGCATGTGCCAACAATGCAAATGCAAAATTTGTACAATTCACTGGGACACAGTACCTCTATAAATATTTCATAGAAATATGCCAAGTACTATAAATTGTTTCATACCCTGCTCCCAAGCACCATGGAAGCACGGTGCACACCAAAGGCCTTGAAAGGCCTGTGGTCCAAAGTCTAGGAGGAGCTGCCTGTCCCATCTGTTGGCAAGGGGTAGAAAATACACTAAAAACCCTGCTCAAATGAGGTGTTCACCAGCATGCCAAGGTCCATGACAACTCTGAATTTTCATGGCATGCAACCTGGGAAGAATGTCAGGAAGAGTAGAAAAAACCCTTCATATTTATGGCAGAGACTGAGTCTAGCAACAAGCCACATTCCTGGGGCTTGGGAAGCCTTCTCCATGCTGAATGAGGCTGACCAGGGATGGCACAGGACAGGGCAGTGGTACATGCAGGAGGATGCTCAGAGAGCAGCTGTACCAAGTGCTTCTTCACACCCTCCACAGCCTCCTACATCTGTTTATCCCACCCCTCACCATGCCCTCCAAAGGCGAGCTCTGTGCCTGCCCCCTCTCCCACTGCTGAGCAGATGTGCTTTTTATGCTGCAGATGTTGCTGCATACTTGGTACTCGGCACAGGAAGTGAGAATCGTTTAAAAAAAAAAATAAAACAAGCAGACTATTTTGGGGCTTATTGCCAATGTTTATTAAAAATTTCATTTTTTATTTAAAGATGTGGCATTTTAAGGCCATGGTCTTTAAAATGTTGGTGTTACAGGTGCTATGCAGTGCCCTGAGGCAGAAAAACGCAACATCTAAGCAGCCTGTCCACACCAAAGAGCCTGAGTAATTTCCGAAAAGGCTCACTTGCAGTCCAGGACAGATGGTGCAAACGTTGCCCCCTAATCCCTTCTGTGGTATGTTAAAAATAATTCAGAAAATCCACACAGATCCCTTGGAGTGACGACAGAAGCCCCTGCTCATTTGCAGAGAGACCTTTATTGCAGAGGCCAGTGCAGTGGGTCCTGAGCTTCCTGAAGCTTCCAACATTGCAGTAAAATAGCATCGAATTTAATAATCTTAATCAGGTTTGCAAACCTCAAGCAGGTTTTCTTACCTGCAAAGGGGAAGACCTAAGGACTGTCTTTTTTCCAAGCCAGTCTTTCCATTTTCTGAGCCAAACACCAAACAGTTCTGGAAAAGAAATGCCACCTTGGGACTGGAAAACCAGTCAGAGCAAACAGTTGGGACCTGATTTGGTTTGATGCAATTTTTGGTTTCATCCATTTTGTTTCCCGTCAAGGGAAAGGTAAAGGTTAGCTCTGGGCACACCACCACAGTCAGGAGATGCTTTGCTGGTGCGTTACAGGGGGAAGAAGTGAACCCTTTGCAGTCCAAACCTCAGCCTGCTGAGAGCAATGGGCAGGATAATGTCAGGATTTCCCTCAGTGGCTTGCTGTGCTGTGTCAGAAGTGCCCTTCCTCACCATGCAGAGGATGGAGGTGGCTGCCCTGAGCACCCTGAAGCTGGTCACATTACCTGGGGAGCAACTGGGAGTGGGGACTGTGAGGAATGACCCTGGGGATGGGTTCTCAAGTCTTAGTTACCTGTGGGAACCTTTCATAGTGGTGTTAAGAACTCTTGACATCAGTTTTTGTATTTATTCCTGAACTTGAAAAGAAATGGCTCCAATTTTACACTCATCAAGTAGTTCTGATGGTAATAAAGAGATGAATTAAACAGACTGAAATATGGAATAGAATCATAGAATCATTAGGTTGGGAAAGACCTCCAAGATCATCGAGTCCAACCAGGTGAGAACTGACTTCAAGCTAACATCAGTTTCTTAACTTGCACTTAGCATTTGAAGACATTCTTGGGTTTAAACAATCTCCCAGATCCCCCTTCCAGTTCCCTACGTGTTTTCTCAGGAGCTGCTTTACTCTCCCTTTTAGGCTGAATTTTACATGGGCTTTTAGGGCTTATCCAGTTTTTGAGATAGGCTGAATTATATTTTGGCCAATAAACTTGCCAAAAATTGGTTTCAAAATAACTAAACACATTGTAGGATGTCAATAACATCTAAATAGCTTTTACAGGATTGCCTCTAACTCCAAGTAACCCCTTGGCATTCCAGGCTGATATTCCTTGCTTGTTTTGTCTCACTGTATAGCTTTTAGTGAGCTTCTGTTGTGATATCCAGTAAAATTCCTACAACAGTTCAACATTAGGGATCAAACTAATACATTCCTGCAGGATGTTCCCTGCCCCCATCTCATTTGGGGTTTTTTTACCTTGAAAGCCATTAGCCAGTCTTCAGATAACTGTCAGTCAGCACAGGCGTCCGTACACACTCCGCCTGGCTGCTCTTAATTAGAGGCAATATAGATGTTCAGGAATAGGCAGGAGAAACTTGTTCTGGCAGCCAGCTGCAGCTTTGCAGAGTCAATGTGAACAGTGAAAAATAAGAGAAAATGGAGAAGCTAATTCCATCTGATGTACTTGTCCTGCAGCATTTCCGCTTGTTGGGCTGCTGTTTCTGGACTGATGCATGACTGTGGAAAAGCACATGGATTCAGTTATGTCCTGAGTCATGACAACCAGAAGAGGCTGCTGACAGATTGGAGTGGTCAGGGATGGGGCCACATGGCCACCTTCTTTGCTCCTTCAGCACAGGACTTCAATGGTCATAAACCAAAAGGGAGGGGTATTTCTCCACGATGCTCTGAAACCTGTCTGACCACTGTGTTAGGGATGCCTCGTGCCTCCACTCCAGTGCTTAAATCCTGTCACATCAAAATAGCTTTAGTCTGGCAGAGTCTCACTTTTTTGTATGGATATGTTGGAGGTTATTTAAGGGCCATCTATTATGCTTTGGATGTGTCATTTTTTGAAGCTTCAGAGCTGCTTTCAAATATGGGAAATAATCTATTTACTGTAGCAATGTGATCAGACACACTGCATGCTTTGATCTGCAACAGAGCCTGGAACAGACTTCATGTAGTGTCATCAAACCCTTACTGATCATGTGCTCACAGGAACAGGTACATGTTTGTTCCTTACTACACTGAAATACAGTTCCTACAGAAGATTTTCCTTCCGGTAATGGACTAAGAAAGGGAAGACCTCATCCACCGCCATTTAGGGGGAGGTAAAGTCCTAGATTTAGTATCCCTGTTGCATATTACAGAAAAAAATGTGGGTAGGTTGTATTGTTAAAAGTGTTATGCTGTTCTTTGAGCATCTGACCATGACCAGAGTGCGTGAACTGTGGGGCTGGAGCAGTGGCTCTGAACAGGGAACACTGGGTCCTCCAAAGAATCTGCAACCAGTGCTTGCTCTTGTGTCCACTGTGGCCCTAGTTCCTTTTCTAACCTTCTCCTAGCTCCTTCTCTACAGAAAAGAGACTGTCTTGACACACACAGACTTTTTTTCTCCCTATTCCTGTCATCTTTGTTTTTCTTTGTGATACTGCTGAGAGGTCATTCAAATTGTAATCCCACGTCCCAGAGGTTTTTTCTGTGATATTTTCCTGTTCCTTGTCTTTTTTTTCTTTTTGGCCTAATATCAAGGAGATAGAACAAGTCATTGCTACATAAACTCCAGTCTCCATAGCAACAACGAAAAATGTTTCCCTTCCTCAGTTTTACAATTCCAATCCTATAGTCTCACCTGAGGCTTGGGTGAGTGGCAAGAGGTTAAAACATTTCCTAATTTATTCACTCATTGCAGTTTTAAAAGCAGGCTACTGGGGTGAGTAGCATGGGCCAAATTAGACCCAAAAAGCTTTCCTGAGCCCTGGGATGTGAGACAGGGGCTTGGGAAGGGAAGGTAGGAAGTAGTGTATTTACTTCCGCAGGACTTGCAAGTGGTAAAGCACGCTGATGTAACACAAACTGGCTCTGGCAAAGAAAGCGATGGAGAAGGGAAAATTACCACTAGACAGTGCCAGACTTCCTCAGACTGACCACTCCACCACTGTGGGATCAGGAAGGCAACACTTCAAAACATGGGGCTGCATTGCTGTATTTGCACCAAAACCAAAGGAGTTGTCCCAAGTTACTGCCATGAACCTGCCACAGCTATGCAAAATACACACTGCACGCAGGCAATGCTGCACTCCTGAGCACTGGGGAGCTGAGAGACACCAATGACCACTGTCTGCTGCAGCGGACAAACTGAATTTCCCAGGACAGAATAGGGAATTTTGAGCCTGAGGAAGACTGGACCCCACAGTCCGAGTCAATGTCTGGCACCAAGACCTCAGCTGTGGCTTTGGTGCTCTGTGTGATGGATCAGTGCTCGGCAGAGGCTCCCCAGAGGAAAGTACCTTAAAGTACCAAGAGGTGCTTGGAAGACTTCTCTATCTTTTGTAAAGCCAGTTCTTCCTACACCTTTTCTTCCCGGGCTGCCAGTCTCCTGGGCAGGGGCTGCCAGTAAGCAGAAGGCAGGGACTGCAGATAGGCAGTTGTGTGTGCCCACACCACAGCAACATGTCAGTCACACATCATTAAGGCATCCGAGTCATTTGTGGAGAAGGTGTTGATTCCCATTCTCTCACAGTCTGAGCAAAGTTCCCCCATACAAAACCAGCAACCAACAGCACAACTAGTGCTCTGCCAGCCAGTCTCTCTGGTGACCATGAGAGGACGTAAGGGACGGGCATGAAGCTATCAGGGGAGAATTAGGTTGGATATTAGGAAAAGCTTCTTCACCCAGAAGGTGGTTGGGCACTGGAACAGGCTCCCCAGGTACGTGGTCACATCACCAAGCCTGAGAGAATTAAAGAAGCGTTTGGACAACACTCTTGGGCATGTGGTGTGATTTTCAGGGCTGCCCTGTGCGGGGCCAGGAGTTGGACCTTGATGATCCTTGTGGGTCACTTCCAGCAGAGGTTATTCTATGATTTTGTGACTAGAAGGACAACAAAAGCAGGCTGAAATACAGATGCATCTGAACATACCTTATTGTACCTCAATGCACATAAAAATGCACTTCTTTTCCAAGCTGATCTTTCAATTGACAATGTTAATTTGGAATAGCTGAACTGGACAGGTATGCTGTAATTGAACTCAGAAGAAAAAACAAAGCAGAAGAGTTGAGTTTCATAATTTGCAAAGAAAAGTCACAAATTAGTTTTCCTTTTTACTGTACCTGCGAGCACTGTACAACACCATTTTAAGCTACCACTTAGGACAGGTTCATTTTCCCATCACCCAGTGGCACGTGCTCACATTATGAATCAAATAGAATGAAGTTCTCAAATCAGTTCTAACTTGGTATTTGATTAACTGGGGATTTTCTTCAGCTCTGAAAAGTTCTTTTAACTTACTGGATTATAATCAAAGGTGACTTCGCTGATAACAGCACAATATTGTTAATATGTACTCGAGAAGTGTGCTCTGGCAGACTTTCTATGCTACAGATTCTGTACATTATTCCATCACAGTAAAGCTAAGTGAAATCCCCAGCAGAGTACTGGCAGCTTACATTCCTCTGCAGGTTTTATTGGTTTTGCTGTTAATCTCTCAGGATAAACACATATCACTGTTTTCAATTCTGTACTTGTTGTTTTTCCAGTCAAATAGAAAATAGGAATCTCTTGGGAAAAAATAGTAAATACCTTCACTGCCTTAATACAAATTTCATTTCAACCGTCAAGGAATGTAATTGGCATAAAACAGAAGGCTCATCAGTGAGGGAAATGGTGTTGCAAATGGTGGTATTTCAAAAAACTGCTTGTTAAGAGTTTTACAGTGGTACTACACACTTGTGTTGACGTTCCTCAGTATTTATAACAAGTTGACAAATATTCAGCAACTAAAGGTCATTTTATTAAACAAAGGATTCTTTGTTTATAGTATCAAGTACTACCTTTGAAATTGCTGGAGAGCAGATTAAACACTGAACTCCCCAGACACACGCATCAGTCGTGCAGGATCACATACCACATAAATGAGCTTGTTGAAACACCTGACATTTACTCATAGCACACTGCTACAAGGAGCAAAACCATTCAGTTCTTAGGCACTGAATTTATGCACTAACTTAAAGCTCTCAATGTCAATGAACAAAGAATGCTTTGTATTATACTTACATAATGATTGCATCCAAATAAAATTCAATTCTGTGATCTTCATGTGCCCTAGTCAGTAGACACAGACCACTGGAGAAGCTGGAAGGACTCAGCACTGTCAAGGCTGTTCCCAGAGCAGAGCTATGGCCACTGAAACTGCTGAAAATGTTCCTACCAAAGCCAGTGGTTTTGCAGCAGATACATAACCTCTGTGAACAAGAGCAGATCATTTACAAGTGCAAATATTATCATTTCTAACGCCATTTAATTTGCACCAGTCTTTGCAGCCAACTCCCTGATGTGGCTCAATGGGAAAGACCTCTCCATACACCATTCCTCACTGTAAGGCAAGCACAGCAAACCTGGTCCAGCACCAGCACACGGAGCAGTAAGACGTGGGTCAGGCAGTTCTGTTTACCAAACAAGCCCTGCAACACCTGTGCTGCTGTATCTACACCCTCCAGCAGGAAATATTTACCTTGAAACCCTTTCCAAGAGGTCTGGAAAAACAACAGTTAAGCAGGATAGCACCTAGAGACATCTTCTGCCCTAGAATGTGACCTGGTTTTTATAGTGATTCAGCTTGCACCCTACATCACAGGTATACAGATCCTCTGTGGTCACACTTGGGTAAATAGTCTGCAGAGAGACTATTCAGCCTTTCCTCTGCTATTAGTTTAGCTATAGAAAGTAAAAATTAAAATAGATTGTAACAGGCAGGGAAAGGCATGTTTCCTTCACTAATAGTCCAGTATTTTTACCTAGAAGCCAATAAAAACTTGGCCACTGACTCATCAGTGAATAGCTAGCATCTCATAAATATGTACCCAAGAAGAAATAGAATGTCTGCTAATAATTCAAAAATATTAAAGTCAAAATAGCTAAGGAATAAAACTTCTTCATAAATCCTACCTTCACGATGTTACATTATTCATTTATTTTAAAGGAAGAAATATGTCCTAATAGCTCTTGCTGGGCAACCAGTTAAAAAAAGCATAAACCCACATCATAGGCGTAATAAAACAGTGAAAGATGACATTTTATTTGTTCTTTTTTAAGATGTATAACTTTGTATTTGCATATCACAACTGGTAATTTTTAATGAGAGAGATTTCTGAAAATTCTTTACTTTTTGATAAAACTTCAGCTCGTGCCTTTTGCAGCCACTTAAAACTTCAGCTCCCTCCAACTCCTTTCAGCTGCCAGGCAATCACACAAAGTGCTACCACAGATGACGCTCAGCCAAGTCAACCAGTGAATTGTATCACTCTTTTTTAGCTCTAGAAGAGCCAAATGGATTTAAGATCAACAAAACATAATGGATCTTTCTTAATGGATAAGCTGAATGGAGACAAGTCTTTTAAGGGTGGTAGGAGCTTGTCAGTGGTGGGTTGTACAACAGCAATCCATTCAACTGAGAGAACACAACTCAAAGCTTTGGACTCATTTCTAAAGTGATCAGAGCTATTTTTCATTATAAGGCAGCAATGTTTTTTCTAGGGAACTCTTTTGCCATTTGAAATAGCACACTGCTTGAAGTTTTGAAGTATTTTTGATGGATGCTTTCCTCTGTTGTCCTTCAAACCCAGTGTAAAGTTACCCAAAGAAAGTATCCTATACCTTAAACCCTCCCCAAAATTAAAGAAACAGCATCTGTGTCACTCTCTCTCTCTGTGACCAAAATGAGAAGTCCATTGTTTTCCTCAGCTTAACTGTCATTAACCATACTTGTAAATCAAAGAATTTTACCAGTGCGTGGCAGCGTTGGCATCACAAAGCTTCTGTGGGGCCCCACCACTCACATAAGCCCAGCTCAGATCAGAGCATGCCTGACTATTAGCACTGGCTGTCTTAAAGCCAGCAATCTTGCAAGATGCTTCATTCCTATTGTGGAATTTTGGCTTTTTTAAGAGTTGTTTTAAACAAGAATACAAATATTCTACAAAATACAAGCTACTGTTGGGAATGAAAGAAAAACACTGTTGGATTTACTGGAAAAAGGACTGTGGATGTAAAGATGTTTATCCTCCCCCCCAACTCCCTTTACATCTCATTATAAGCTTAAGTTTTTCATACCAAATAGCAATTTTTCATTATTAATTAATTTAGCCTCTAAAAATCACGTGCACACATGAGCAGACAGGTGCAAAAAGAAGTATTTTAACTAGTTTCATTGAACTAACAAGTTTCAATAAATGTGTTGATAAAAGTAACTGTGCTTTAAATTGCAGTATTTGAAATAAATTTGAAGCAACTTGGATATTGACTGAAAAGCAGGCAGAGGTGTACTACCAGTCAAGGACTGGAAACAAACTCTGCTGTCAATACTGAAACATTTCTTTGGTATGAAAGCCAAATAGGTTTAGTGATGGAATTACTGATCACCGTACACACTTATGACCTAAACTCCAAAGCTGGATTAGATTTTTACAGACTTTGGACTTCAAAAAGAAATAAGTTTTAGGAATGTGTGAATAGCAGTATCAGAGACAACTTTCAAGCCTCCTGTATACACATCCCATCTGCTTCCCACTTTGATGCTGGACCAAGACCTATGTATGGGGCAGGCCAGGAAGGAGGTGCCGTTCTCTCCAACCACATTCCTGAAGCACCAAGAATGAGGACTTGTGAACATCAGCCCTGCAGTCTGGATGTCATCTCTGCCCTTCAGTTCTGTTAGGATTAGGTGCTTGAGGCTACAGGATGTTCCTACAGCACCCACAACAAAGGCTGGGGGTGCCAGTGGAAGATGCAGCAAAGCAACCACATGTTCCTCACACAGGAATCTCGCAATTGAACTTTTAGTAGAAATGAGCAGCCTGCAACCTACAATCCCATCAAAGAACTGGGAAGAAAGGTAAGGAAGAAAGAGACTGCTCCCCAGATTGCTCCCCCCTCCGTTAAGATCCAGGAGCACAGCTTTGGCAAACACCATGTTGTTAGAAATGGAGACAGATGGAAATGTGCTTACTTGTCAAAGCTGTTATCCCGCAAGAGCAAAGAAATTATGTTGTCTTTAACACGCTGTGGTAAAAGACAGGGAAAGGTCCAGAAATAGAACAAAACTAACAATATAAAACTAGATTGAGAAGATGAAATGAAAGCTGTCTTTTGCACAGAAAGGGGAGTGTTTTTTCTTAACAGATAAAACTCCTTTTTTAGTCCCAATAGTATATGTTACAATAGGCATGCATTGTCTTACCGAAGACTTACCCTATTAGAAATAAATTACTCAAGTTTGTCATACAGTATTATCAACAGGGTAATTTCTGTGTTTCAAGGCATTTACAAATTCTGGTTTATAAAAAATATTGGATAATATGGGACATCAAGTTTTTAAAGAACCTTTGAATTCAAACTACAGCACAACCCACTCATGAAAGGTTTTTAAAAATTTTAGATACTAACAGTAATCTGAGTCTAGCTTTGAAAAAAATGCAGAATTTTCTTCATAAGACAGTCATTCCTTCAAGGTTATTTTAATAATGAGCTACATCTTTTATTTTAAAGCCCATTTCACAATAAAGCTCAACAAGAAAACCAACTTCCAATTCCACCAGCAGTATGTCTTTCTACTACTCCTCAGTTTTTTCCATCAAAACAAACTCATTCTAGTACCATGCCTTTGTCTACTGAATCCTCACCAGAAAATAAATGCTAATTGCATCTTTTCCATTAAGGAAGGGGATGATACACAAACAGAAAGATGTTTTATCCCATAGGTGCTAAGATTACAAAACAAAAAAGTCCCCAAACTAACAACTTTATATTTTAAAAATGTCAATTTACTTTTAGCAAGTTCTTTCAGTCTTCAAGATCCATTAGGAGAAAAAAAGAGAGAGAAAAATACTGCAATTAACACAAAAGTGTTGTGATTATTCTATTTTTCCATTTATTCTTGGACAGAAAGCCAAACACATATATTTCAGACAAGTTACAGCATCACCAGCGCCCATTATCTCACAGAAACCACATTCGAGTCCAACTGGAAAAAGAAGTTTCAAAATGCTTCCATATGCATTAAAATAACTTCTAAAATCTTTTAGGTTTTGTATTCTGAGTCTTTAGAAATGGTGATTTTTTTATTAGGTTTGGTAGTCTCGTCCATCAGTTCCTTCAGCTGCCCTATCTGTTCATCACGGAAGTCATTTAGTTTTTCTTCTGTGAGCTGAATTCCATATACAGCGTTTTCTCTCAAGTTTTGTTTGTCCTCATTAATTTGTTGCTGGATCAGTGCTGCATAGTTCTAATGAGGAAGACATATAAAGGTCACAAAACTGACAAATGAAGGATTCAGGTCAACTTTTTTTAACAGCATTTTACTGTAATAACATACTCTTACACAATCTCCTGTAACAGTCTATTAACAACACTTTTTATAAGAAAGAAAAGTTATTAAAGCATTTCTATATCTACAGTCAATTTCATGTAGCTAGTTTGAAATGCATATATGTACAGATTAATGTCCTATCATATACTACTACTGAAAAACCCCCAAAATTTAATTATAGATCTAATACATTTATTTAAATAATCTTTCCTATCTAGCAGGTTATCAATAGGATTCACTTTGATACATCCAGAAAAGTATTATTCTTGAAGAAATTTATTAGAAAAAGCATTCTACAATGAGACAAATGTCCTGAAGCCTTTCTGCCTAAGCACTCTCTGCTTTTCTCAGAACTGGTAAGGTAAATTGCATCCATCCTGGACAGCTCCAAAGGCAGTAGGAATTCAGCAACTGCAAGACTGCTGTCATTCTGCCAATTTTTGGAAGAAATTAGTTAACAAAACTAAAATTAGAGGAGACTAAGAAGAGGCTTAAAGAATAGATACCTACCTCGCATTGTAATTCCTCAAAGGAAACAAAGAAAAGGATAACCCTGTTTCTGCATTGTTTTGAACATATGGAAGTTTGGTCAGACTTACAATCCTGTTGTAACAGAAATCATTTGGACCATGTTTACGCACTGGACAGACAACATGGTCAGTGTGTATTACACCAACACCAGGCTGAGCACCACTAGAAAAGCAAAATTTTCTCAAGGGCAGAAAAGGAAGTGGCCAATGGTAATGTGGGCATAGTTGGAAAATTGCTTTCTCACCACTTTGGAGCAATCTTTGACCATTACAACTTCTCTAACTCACAACACTCAAGGTTCTGCAAGGACAGCACTTCTGCAAAATTAATTCTGCTGGTGGTGCTACACCTGACACCACTATGTCCAAGGTCCCTGCACACATGGATGCTGCATGCTCCCAGCTCCCTCTGCCCTGCACCAGCACCACTGCAGCAGTTCTCAGAAGTTGTAGTGAGTGAATTCAAAAGCTTGTGGTGTGTGTACTTAGCAAAGTCAGTGAACCTACTCAGATGTTTAACAGTTAAGTACACATTTAAACACCAGTTGGAAGAGAGCCTAAATTTACATTTTTCTTAAGAGGAACTTAAAAACAAGCTCCACAATTAAGAAATTAATTTCAAAATTTAATTTTAATTGGAAAAAATACAGGCATCTCTCCTACTTCAGTAAGGCACCTTTAAAGTTTAAAGCACACTCCGAATATAGTATAAGAAACTGAACTAAAAAACCTATTTTCTGAATAATAAGAATGATGATTGATACATGGTAACACTTTTTTTAAAAGAATGGTTTAAATACCAGGAGTATTCAAAAGCACAGCATTACACAGCAATGAGATACAAGCATTATTTTAATTCTCATTTTTCAGCTAAAAGAAACTTCATTATAGCATACTGAATTGTTAATCCAGTTACCATCAGTTTAACTAAAGTCACTACTTCAGCTGTACGTCTAATAATTGCAGAGAAGAGAATGAGAAGAAGACAGATATTCATGAGCCCATGATAAATTTCAAAATGACACCATTTACTAACATAATACATTACCTTGCTAATGGACCATGTTAAGCCTCACTGAAGTCAGCAAGATCTTACCAGTCCTGTTGCAAAGATTAATTTATGGCTATTTAAAGAAAGCAGATAGCTAAAACAAACTGGGGCAAACAATAGTAAATTTTTATTAATACAGACTCTGAACCAAACTGACTCTTCAACGTTCTTCCCAACACCTCCTCTCCCATCTTTACATTAAATACACATTCAGGAACAGTGACACTACAGTTAATTCCTGTGGGAAACCTACATCTCATGGTACTACCTCACGGTAGAGTTGGTGTAGGGTTTAAAAAGAACTACATAGTTTTTTTCCTAATGATTGAACAAATGGTAACAATGAGACAAAAAATTATACTGTGTTAATTCTTCAACTTTGTGATTTATAGAATTTCTTATCAAGGTACATGGACAAATATGATCACTGAAGCTACCAGCAGACCAGTAACACTGACAGTGACACATCAACTATTCCACCTCATTCTATTTTCACATTTCTACACAGAACAATCCAGTCAATACTGACACAAAAAAACCCCAAGAAACAAACAAACAAAAACCACCCACAAACAAACAAAAAGCAAAAAAGCCCCACTCTCATTATACCAAACATTCACAGCATATAATTCAGAAACAATACTGAAAGCAAGTAATGTGAAACTCTTCTCGTCAAAAGATCTGACTAAAGATACAAACCTCAAGAACCCATTCATGCAATGTCCTATAAGTGCAGGTTCCACAGTAGGAGAAAAGTCCTCCCCACTGCTAATAACAACCACCTGAGAGCAGTCTGTGGATATTGCTGCAGACATGAGCTGTGGTACCTAGAAACAACTGAAGTCCATTTAAAGAACAGTTACAATTTTACAAACTGTTCACTGTTTTCCAAAAGAATCAAATTAATTGCTGCAAAAGAGTCTGCCATTTTGTTTTTTTTTTATCTAACATCCAAGCGTGTCATTTCACAGATCATCACCGCTACAGAATCCAGATCTCAGAAGTGATGGTTCTCAACAAAGCTGCAACACCCACTCCCACAGATGCCCCGCATCCAGACACATGGCAACGGACTGTCCTTCCTCCTTTCCTTGATGCCAGGTGTTCTGCTTCACAGCACTCCAATGGGCTCCCATCTCAACTGTCACTGCTGCCTCTTTTCCCCTACTCATTTTCTAGCCAAACAAATGCTTTGTACATGTCAGAAAGCCTCAATAGCTGCAGTTTCACGTCAATTTGCAATGTGAACAGAAATTCAAAACTGGACCCTGGAAACATGCTGGGTTTTGGTTGGTTCATGACAGAAAGTGGAACTTTCTCACCTCACTTTACCAAAAATCAGTGATGCACCAAAGAAAATATGTTTCAGCCTTTATAAATGTGCTGAAAAAAAGATGAACTATATGGCATATCTCATTTTTTCTGCCTGTGTTCCCAGATGAGGAAGGAATAAAGCCTGGGATATGTAATTGTTTAACACATTACTGTTCCCTGAGAAATTAATACTATTATTATGTGATCAGTAATTTGTGGAAAGGTACTACATGATTTGATGGTACATAGAAATTTAAGATTCGGCTTCCATACAGTAAAGGTGTTATTTTCCTAACAGCACATGAACTTAATGTGATGAACTCCAAAGTTCTGTAATAGGTTTAGAAGCATAATGAAACAAAAAGGGGGGAAGCTAACACTTGTTCTTTCAATAATATAACTTTGATCATAAAATACAATGAACACAGCCCCTTTCAGGTAATAAGGAGCAGCATGTTCATGTATGGTCTAGTTTTCATTAGAACTTAACAGATACAGAACTTAACTATTTTCCAGTGTCATCTTCCCTACCAGCAGAACTGAAACAAACCCTTAATTAGCTGCCTCATACAAGGAAAATTACTTCACTTCTGCCTTTCATTTTACGTTACATATAACGGCCTCTTCCAAATATAACAAAACTTCTTTGTCAATCATGACACAAATCCTTAGCATATTTTTCAAGGGCATCTTATTTCAATTATGGTTCACACTGTGCTCACAAAAACAGAGACAGGAGACACAAAATGGAACACAAGTAAACTTGCATCCTCACAGAGTCAGGCTCAGTGTACACAAAGATGGCAGAGGACACAGGCGCTCTCTTCCTTGGTGGTTTTTTAGGTTGGTTAATTGTTTCTTTGGAGGTAGCTATTACTGCAATGATCCTCTGCCTGCACCAGCTGTAAACTTCCTGGGCATTTACATGAGAAAAGCAAACAAAACCCAAACCATCAGCTGAATGGCAAAAGTCTTTCCCCCTTCTATATGACTACCACCAGAAACACAGAGGATCAGAACCAAGTTCAAGTCAAGACCACCGTTCCTGACTATTTACCATCAAAACATGGCTGACTGATTCAGCATTAGAGCCCAGCATGCTGGCCATCCATACCACAGACACCCTCCCTGTCCTAAAGAAGACCCAAGGTAACAATCTGAGGTGCAGTCTGGCCATGTCACTGCATTGCCATGAGTGTCTGCAACCACAGAGACACCCCAAAACTCTCCAAAACACCAGTGCAGAGGCAGATCCCTCACTTGAATGGTCTGATGGACTCCTCACAGATGCTGGTTCTGCCACAGATCACTGGCGTCTACAGCATGCAAGCTGAATCCAAGTATTAGGCTCTCTTAAAATCCTATGACGTGATTAAATGCTTGAACCTCTAGCTGATTTATACAAAAAACCAGGTGAGTGTTTGCTGTAATCAAAAACCTTAGGGCTTTTTTGTTTAAATTCACTAAGTGAAGCAAACACAGAGTTCTCCTTTGCTGTCTGACTCATAAGCATTCACAGAACACACAATTCATTAAAAGGGCAAGGGGTTGGGTGACATTTGAGGTTTAAAATACCACACATTACAGAAAGAGCATCAGCCTTCTTGCTTTCAAAGCTGAGAAAGGATTAAATAGAAAAGTACAAGCAAAAATCACACAACCAAAAGCCCACTCCCTGGCTTCCAGATATAAAGACTCCTACCAGGTCTAGTCCACACTGACAGACATGTCATATGCAAATACAAAGTGCTGATGGACATTTATGATTTAATCATAGGATTAAATAGGTTAAGAGCCCATTTGCTCATTTTCACTGGAAAGAACAGCAATTACAATTTTTATTTTCTCTGGCATCCTCCTAAACATGTACAATGCTACATTTCAGACAACTGCTCCAAAAATCTCAGTAAGATCTGTCTACTCACAGTAACTACCTGTACAATTCACTTTCTTGTCAGGTTTTCTCTTTAAAAAAGGTCTAAAATTTTTATCTCCCTTAAGCAGTTGAAGTATAAAGCTGAAGTATTCATCCATTCCAAAAAGACTATCTCCACTTGCAGCCAAATTAATGACAGCACTGATAAAAAACATTACTGGGGTCAGATCAGAAAACGCTACTCTGAGATGTGTTAAACAAACAGAGCACCGTCAAGCACTAGAAAAATGCTATCAGATGATTTTAAATTTATTTTAAATTTATTTTTCTCAGGGTGACATAAAAAAAAAATTAGCATGGCCTGACAGGCCACCCTCATCACTCCCTGGAAGTTAATTTCAAATTGCAGCATTTCAAGTTTTTCTGCTGCTACTCAGAGCAAAATCAAACACATGCTGCTAGGGTGGCAGCATGAAGAAACAGCTGTGAGTGAATAGCACAGCAAGGAGCAACCTGTTCTTGTTATTGTGCAGAGATATGTTGAATGAATTATTTCATATTCGTTCAGACAGAATTCTGAAAATTATTTGCTATATTTTTTACTGCAAAACTGCTTTGATGTCAAATTGAGAATCAGAAAAACATACAATATAAGAGAAGTGATTTTTAAACGGAAGCTACACCCCATGAAGTTCCAGGGTATCTTCATACATTTTACCTGAAGCAGTAAGTATAGTCAGAAATGCAATAATAAACCCAAGAAAATTCTACCACACTTAAGCTCAACTTAATATACCATTACAGCGAATATTTTCATGCACTCACATACGCCTTAACCCATAACAATCCACATTTCACCTGATAAGACCACTTAAAATAGCCCTGAACATTTTAAAAATTGCATAAAATACAATTACTGCCAAATTTATTAACTGATGTGAATAAACAGCTATGTAAAGTCATACATCCTCTAACAGCAACAATGTATTATCAATTTCAAAATTTAAATTTCAAATCACCTTTGTTTTTTTAAAGGTCACACCATTAACACATAGACAAAAAAGTCACTGTACTACAAAGGGTTCTGTGTAAGCCTTCCTCCTGCTTTTGAAAATACCCACCTAATGGTATTTGAAAGATACCAGGTAACGACATATGGCAGCATTATCAGAGTTTCTTCCGTGGAAAATTAAAACAGTAATTGCTAGGAAAAAGGCAACAGAATGAAGAACCAAGACTTTCACTCTGAGGTACCCAGCACAGCAGAGGACCTCTATGGAATAAAGATGCCTGGCTCCTACTGCAAGTCTTGACAGAAGGTGAAAAAACAACTGTTTCTTGTGGCGTTCCATCATATGTGTAACAACAGACCAAGCATATATAAAAGAAAAAAACAGCAACAAGCTTATTTATGACAGAAACCAATGTTTTTCCTCACATTTTCTTGTTCTAGCATCTCCTTCATTAACAACATCAGAGCACACAGTCTATCAACATCTTGAATATCTACTAAGAGAGGCAGAGTTGTGCAAAGTAACACAGTTTTCTGGTTTCAAAACCCCACACTAATATGTTGAAGAAAGCCACACAAGAGCCCTTCAGCAGGGTAGTTTGGGCTAAGGTGGCCACTGCTGCCCAGTCAGAGACCTGAGATGGTGCTGCAGCCCACAAACACTGTAACAATGGAGGTAAGCAATAAAATTCTGTGCTAACCACTGTTTATCTTGAGGTATTGCTTAAACAACATTCCAGTCCTCCTTGGATTCACACACAAACCTTTGTCGTTCAAATCAAACACACTGCAAACACAAGCTCTTTGGCTTGAGTGAAGCAGCAAGGTAGCTAAAGGACAGGATACTTGTGGTTATCTATAGGCTACAGATGTAATCAGCTCTCCTGCTGAATGACTTGTCTATATCTCATGAGAACAATTTATTTAAAAATGCTGCTGTTCTCAGATCTGTTTACTACCTTTTCACAGCTCTTAGATGTAAAGAATGTCTTAAACAAGCTACAAAATCTGTCATTTCTGTTATATTTCAAATTCCAGCCACCCCTGATATTGTCAATTTATAATAGAAGGGTTCTGTTAAGCAGAAGTTAGGATACAACATATTAAATAAGTATGTTTTATTCAGATACATTTTATTCACAAACACTTATAAACCAGACTGAGTAGCTTAAGTCATAAGAACACCAACAAGAAACTTAAAATGCCTGTAAGTAAAAATCAAAAAGGGTACCAGAGTACTTTATTTTTATTAATGCTGAAACATTACTCATTCTTATTTTAAAACAAAAAAAAAGCACTCTTCTCAGAAACGAAAGGAAAGCACATTTTCACATAAAATTTTGAGAATTTCAGATTATATAAAAGAACAAAAAAAAATTTTAAAGCATTTTTTTCAAAACAGTGAAAAATGCATTCCTCACAGGATGAGTTCCCTGTTCTTTCTCTGTGCACCACTGCCTTTTGAGCAGGGCAGGTGAAGAATACCCAAAGAGACAAAAATCAAAAAATGGGGCTAAATCAGAGCTGGTAACTCACAGACACTGTCCCTGCCCCTCTGCTGAGGCAGCCACTACAGTGGCACTCCAGAAAAGGAAGGAAATACAGGGACAGTAGAGCAGCACACAGATTCTTTTGAGCAAACGCAAACCACAAAAGATACAAAACCAACAGTTTGCCAGATGGCAAACTAGTTCCTCAAGTATCCTTTGAGATAATAAGTCTGGAGAACCCACCTCACTACAGGATATATCCCCAACCCCCAAAGAAAAACTATGTAGATGAAACAAAATCCTCCCTTTTCTAACAAATATACCAAATTGTAACTCATGAGAAGCTCCAAAAGAAGTTGTGTGACGAGCAGCTTGGATAAGCTATTTTGTATTTCAGTCCATTTTTAGATGGAAAGATTTGCAGAGGCCATTTCAAGCCACGGGGATAATGGGACTGCCTATATCTAAATGTCACATATTTAAGTGAAGCTAGAGATGTAGGTGGTCTTTGTGCTGAGCACTGGAGAGAGAAACTTCTGTCTTAAACACAGTGTGATGACTGGATACACTGTCCTCCAGAGATGTGGGTCTCATCACTGAGAAAGCTACTACATATCTCTGTCTCTGTCTGCAAATGACTGTATTTAATCAACTTCCTTGCTTATGGAAGGTGTTCATCAGCTATTTTGTTTTGTGCTTTTTTGCTTTGTGCTTTTTTAATTACAAAAGGCAACAAGAATACCATTTCTCCTTGAAACTACAATCTCTCCCCTGGAGTTTGTTTTATCTTTTCCTAATGCAGCTCATATCAGACTCGGCAACATCCTGAAGACAAACACATGAGTGAAAAAAACTGTAGTTCCTCTTTATCCCTAGAACTAATTTTGAATTATGTCTAATTTCATTTCTAGGGATGAAAGACCATGTAACCATTTCTAATTACAATGCACAGAGGTAAAATAGATTTCTCCAGGACACAGTCATTGGATCATAAAGAATAGGAACAAAAAGAAAACTTCGAAGTTTACTAAAAGTTAATCTGAAAGGAAAAGCCATGAGAACTTCAACATTATCACATTTTCCCTGGATATTCAAGAAGGATGATAGAGTATGTGATTATCAACCAGATTTCAGGCTGTATCCAGTACACAGTAACACAGTGATGTACATACTGTAACTATACAGAATTGTTACCATTAAGGGGTTTGGTTGGGGTTTTTTTTGGTTGCTTGCTTGTTTGCAGTTCGGGAGGTGGATGAAAAATTGTTCAGGTAAAATGGAGCCAGGGAATATAATTATGTAATACTTGGCAATCAGCATGGAGAATTATTATTTGATCAGGAAGGTATAAAATGGACTGCTTTTTTTGAACACGGTTAACTAATATTGTTAAACTGGAAGAAATGACATTTATTTAGAGGAATGTGAAAAAAGCTCAAGGACTAACTCAGCTTTGTTTGTCGTTTAAATAACATGTTATTTTAATGTCCTTTTTTAATGTAAGACTTATGAGATCGTAATTTGAGGTGAAAGTGGGAAGTTTATGGCCTGGTCATCAAGGTAAACATATATAAATGCTATTAAGTCCAAAATGGAACACAAGACCATTAGAGTACATCAGAGTGACTACTGTCATTTGTGGAAAAACAAGCTGTGATTATTTATTTCTTTCTGGGTGCACAATACTTACACCACTATTGTACATCAGGGCCAAAATACAGGTCACTAAAAGCTTTTTGCATCATCTGGTAACAACCATAGTCTTTAAGATTCTCTCCACTTAGGTTAATAAGCTTTATCTCAGGTCTTAAATAGAAAGCTTGAGCTTATTCTAGGGAATAAGGAATTTTAAAAAAATTGGAACATACTTGAGCAAAAAACAACATTTAAGCAAAATAAAATGGCCAATTAAGTTCTGGAAAGAGAGATGAATCTGAAATGTAGCTGCAGCACAAGAAATGAAGCGGGAGGAAGAGATGGGAGGTAGAATGAAAGAAATGGTCATGCAAGTGGGTTCCAATGGCTCAACAAGATCTCGCCAAAGTTTCTATCCTTGGACAGCTTGTATCATTCAAAGTGTGAGTTTCACTGAAAAAAAATACTTCTTTTATGAGAGAGTTAACATAAATATTCTTTTCTGAAGACATATGAAATACATATCAGTATATGAAAGTCTTTTAAATTGGTATTGGAGTTAAAAATACTTGGAAAAGAAATACATTAAAAATTCCATTAGAAGACTTAGTAAATTTAACAATTTAAGAACAAAACATGGAAAATTATTCAGTTTGGACCTTCATCTGTAAAAATTAGGATGAAATTACACCATTGCTAATACCAAATATAAGACCGCTGTGACTGGACAAATAAGCTACAGACCAGAAAAATTAAATTTCAAGAACATTGTTTCATATTTTCCTACAAATCCTAATAAACGCTCAGCAATTTGAAATACGGTTATTTCTTGACTCAGTTTCTATTTTACTTTGACATTTTATGTCGTGCATGGCAGCTCCTTGGCTAATAAAAAAGCTGTTCTGTGCAGTTTTGTCTACGGCTGATGTTTCATCTGGCAAATACTATGCTATAATCTCAGAGAATACTCATGGATTTATCACATGCTGTTAATTTAAAACAAGGCAAGAGAAAAGACTGGAAGTCATAGTATCAGTTTGTTTTTAGGAATTTCACTTCTAATGCATCAGTTACACTGTAGTATTTCTATTTAAATATTAAGCTAGGAAAACTTGGCAAAGTGTTTCACTGCAGATAATTCACAGACAAATATCAACACTAAGTACAGGCATTTTACCCAAAAAAAACCCCTAAAGACTGTTTTAGCAACATAATCACACAACTATAATTAAAGCTCACAATGCAAACATCACTTACAGACTCCCATTTCAATTCTTTAAATAGAGGACAAGCACGTTAAATCTGCAGTTATTTCTGTCAGAAGTATTACTTCTAGATTAGCAAGGAAGATGATGATTTCACATCTAGATATTCACAAAAGGAAAATAAAGCGTGTTTCCAAGACAACCACATTAGTTTTCAGACTGCTAGATACTAACTAAGAACATGCAAAAGATTATATATCCCAGATGATAACACTTCAAAGACTTCCACATATGTTTTTCTCCTCAATTTATACCTAATGAAGCATTTCAAGCATACATATATATCCAAGAGACTTGGTATCTTATTTTTCCATTACGCACATTTCTAAATGCTCATTAGAACCAAAACCTTAAACTAATACAGTAATGAAGAAAACCTCAAGTATAAACAAAAAATTAATCCACTGATAGGCATCTTGTATTGATTTCCGTGACACCACAAATAACCTTTCTGCTGAGGGTGCAGTGAATTTTTTACTTTGATGGACATGTAGAAGAAATATGTGCTTGAACAAATTAAGTAAAAAGTCATGGGCAATATTTAATAAACATACAAGAAGGTCATTAGTGTAGAAGCCAGATTCACCCCTTAGGAGAAACAGACAGAAACTTCCCCAGTTTTAAATGAACATACTTGACATTACCTGTTCCAATATAATACATGGGACACTAATTTAGCAGAGCAAATTTGGCAACAGAAAACACTGAGTCAAAGGTTGATTTTCTTTGCCAGTATTACCACAGGTCCCTCAAGTAACAGGGGAGAGACACAAGCCCTACCTGAGAGTTTGTGGAGACATTTAAACCAGAAAAACAAGGAGTCACTGAAGTTTATCCACCTGCTTCTTCAACAAGGCACAAACATTTTGAGGTGTGCTCTTCACAAAGCACTACCCAGGAGACTGACCATCAATAAAAGAAAGCCTACACACAGGCAGAATCATGATTTTAAAAATGAAAAAGATATTGCCACTGGGAAACACAGGCGAATTCTTATAAGGCGAATACTTATCCAAGTATGACATTTAGTCTGGAACATCTGAAGGTCCTAGTCTATAGAAATAACTCAAGTGTATCTGGCCACAATCATTTGGTCACAATTTAGTCCTTCTTACCTTTAAATAGCAGCAATAGGACATCTCTATGAAAAGAAATGCACACTGATGTGACATTTTCCTTAAGACAACTAACAACATACTGGTTTATATTTGTAAACTTAATCTATGGAAAGAAGGCTTGTTACTGCAATTAACATCTACTTCACAGTACTTAATAAAAGGCAAAAAAGGCTAACTTATTACTGTCTGTGCTAGACCCAGTGCAATTTTTTGAAGTTCTTGTTGCTGCAGCAAAATATGGTAAATGATGTTCAAGTTTTAGACCAGACATACGCTTTGTATACACATACACTTACCTCTGCCAAATGAAATGAATTACATGCATTGTTTAAAAAGTCTTCCATATCCTCCTAGCAATAGAATAAATCACAGCACTTCGTTCATCTTTAGTTTTACTGGTCTCAAAATTACAACAGAACGTTCCTTACTCTGTTTTATTTTCTTAAAATATTGTGATATAACACATGTAGCCAGAAAGTCCTCTGATGTAACTGTGGACAAAAAAGGTCAGAGGAATTAAAAGTTCCCATTCTAAACATAATTGTAAAATTGTGCTTATTCTTTTAGCAGTTTCTTAAGGTAAAAAACTCTAAAGCCTACAAATCTATGTATCTTACCGAGGGTTTTTAACTTGCAGATTTTTATACAATCTCTGAACTACTTCAGAAGTAGCCACAGAAGTTAACTGAAGAAAACAAATGTGTCATCAGTATGTTCAAGAGCTGCTAAAACAGAGCATAAATCTTTATTGACTACATCAGAACCTTTATTGACTACATCAAATCTGAAAAAACCAAAAACTTCTGTAATCATCTGCAAGTCACTACCCGTTTATCCAATGGCTCTGACATTTAAGAGGATTTTTATAGTGTCTGTCACAATACAGCAAGTGAAGGCTGAGTTGTCACAGAAGACTGAAGGGATTAAGCAGAAAATGAAAAAGCAAAATCCAGTCATCTACTAAACAAGTTTCAAAATTCAATAAAGTACTGTAGAGACAGCTAATCTGAGAGTACTTCTGAAAAAAATCCATCAAATATCCTGTACTGTTCTTGGGAAGATCAAATACATATCAGACTCAAGCCTGAATGCATTCCGTTATCTCTATACAACAAATACTTCAAAATTAACTCACCTATATCTTGTTCTAGTTTTTTTTTCTGCTATTGCAGGATGTTTTCCAGCTGTTAAAGGGGGCTTGCATTCTATCAGCAAACCACAGGAGAAACAGGGTAGGGGAGAAATAAAGGGATGGAAATCAAGTACGTCAAATAGCTTAGAGCTGTACGTATCTCACTTTGAAGTGAACACTCAGTTAACAAAGCTCTAAGATTTCACAATAAAAATCCAGACTGCCTACATATTCTTAAATATTCTCACCCACCTAGAACCTCTCCTTCTTCTCTGTGCAAACACAGGCTGCCTGGTCTCAAGCAAACAGATATGTGTTGAACTGGAACAGAAGTTCATTTATCTCAACACTTTAAATGAAAAGAATGCGAAAACACCAGAGCCGGGAAAATACCAGGGCAACCTTTCAGAAAACGGGATGCACCACATTAGGATTGGTCAAGCCAGCTTAGCTCTGTGCTCTGGCTGCCAGCCTCGCAGCTGCTTCCACAGCCAAATGCCATGGTCTTCACTGAGATGGAAAGAAAGCATTAACATTTGTAGCAGAAGCAGCCTGCCTGTGGAGAAGACAGCACGAATGGGAAGTGCCACATACTAGTTCTACTTATATGTCAAAAACTCACATGATAAACTACCTCTGCTCTAAGTGGTACCATTTAATCATTTTGGTATTGCACATCCACATCGGCTCAGCTGCTCTCTCCACACTAATACAATGATACTTTTATCATAAGCATCAATGTTAAACCACTGCACTGTTTGTTTATACTGAATTAGGAAATAAATTCTCTTTCTATCGTATATCATCAGCAAGAGAAGAGTTTTCAAATTGACTATATAATAAGTTTAGAAAAATCTCTGCTTGCCATCCACTGATGATGCCATAAATAAGGTCTCTACTGTCAGAGAATACTAAAACTATTCAAGAGGTTTCATTTGTGTTTCAAGACTTTTCAACACTAAGGAATTATCTCATCTTATATTTGCATGGCTTTAAAATTACTCTGGACTTATTTGAAACAATGCAATGCTATTTGAGCAATAAAAACTTGAATTGAGATGTTTACACGTCTTAATGGATTTTGCTTGCTAGCCAATAGAAAGATATATCTGTCCACAAGTAGAGCAGAGCCTCAAGAATCACACTGAACAGCAAATGATGGGGTCTTTGTGAGGAGGGATTTATTTCAGACTTCAAGGAGGTAAGAATATCAGCATGCTTTGCTGTCCTGCAGAATGTTTCACATACCTTTGAAAAAAGGTCAATTGTGAAGGTACCAGCCAAGAGGGGAGCCTAGATCAGTCCAACTACATCTGTTTAGTGGTGTAGGGGAAACTCCTCTTGCTCTTCTGTCTCACGAGAGGCAGCAGGGGAGCACAGCGCACATTTGCTGCAGGGCACAGCTCTGAGCACAGGCCATGCACAGGAAGGCATCAGATTGTGAGGGCTCCTCTACCATCCCAGCATGTGCACCATTTCTATCATAGAAGATATGGGTAGACTAGAATAAACAGTTCTCAACACCAAAACCCACCTGTGGGCTGCTTCCAAACTGTTCCTAGGGACCAGACATTGAAAGCACCTGCACAGGCTGGTCCCAGGGCCATGCTTTAGTGCCCTCAGCATGCTGCACTTCCCAGCTCACCCTTGCTCCCTGTGGACCTCTGACCCACAGGCACACGCACTACAGTAAATTCAGCCTGAAGTCCACCTGCTGCAATAGTGCAGGACTAGCCTTGACTATTGACTGCTGCTCTAGAAAACCAGAAAAAAGTGTAACTTATCTTCTCTATGTCAAAACATAACGTTTTAACATGAATTTTTAATTTCTGAAAAGACAAAAACACTGTAAACAAGACAATACAGCATTAAGGAAAAGTGATGGGATCATTTGTATTCTACTATATTTACAAGAAAAATACAGCAGATCTCCTCACCCCTGCTGAACTCTTTGCTATATCCACTATAGCAATGATTTTGCAAATAACAGCTTTGCAAAACATCTTCCTTTACAGAACCCAGCTTGGTAACGCTTTTTTTCATCAGGTAGGTGGAGAATTCCCCTGGGAAAGTTCTGCTACAACTGCTGTCAAAATTATCATACGTACTTGAAATATTTTTCGGAACCTATCTTCCCTCAGCAATCCTCCTACAAGCTATCTAATCACAAATAAAAACAAAAAAGTCCCATTAGTCAGGAAAAAGGAAACCTTTGGCAAGTAACTTCGTAAGTACTCAGTGATAGATGCATCACTGTACCAAAAGCTTTAATCAACAAACGGAATATGCTAACTAGTACAAGGCATCATGAGAACTTCATCTCACACAACAGAATTGAGCATTTGAAGGTGAAAAAAAAGACAAAACCAAATAAAACAAATTCAAAGCACTCACTCACACTGCAATTAAATCCATTGCACACTGCTGCATGCTTTCTGCTAGACTACTAAATAAATGCACGTGAAAGTGTTAGCTATCAATCTAGCTAATGCATTCTAAAATTATAATGCCATGAAAGACTGGAAGTAAGTCTTCTGGATACTGTGGCACTGATTTCCAAAAGAAAAATCTGCACAAACTCATACCCTTAATTTATTCTCACTTATACTTGTTACTGTGCGTTAGAAGTGTATCTTTGTGCAAATAAGTACACAAACGATCCATTAAAAACAATACAATAAAAATGAATAATAATGGAGACAGAATTCACAGCCATATAATACTGGTTTCCAAGCTCTTGCTAATTGCTATAAAAGTTTTTCCATCACTGTTACATTCCACATTGTCTGGCACATTAATCCTCATTTCATCCACATATGCAATTTATTTGGCTGACTTGTGTCTCAGTATAAAAACAAATAAAATAAACTAAACTAAACCATACTAGACGTACTGTAAACATAAACACACTGCCAACATCACACCTACATAGTTACATTTATATACAAACATCACACCTACATAGTTACATTTATATACAAACTTTACAAATTATTAGGCAAAACCCAACAAAATATCACTTCCAATTTTCCAGGACATATTACTCTTGGATTGCAAACAAGTGATTAAATGTCCTGCAAAGGACACCAACGTATGTCAGTGATCACGCACTTTCAGAGTGCTGAGTTAGCACTTGTACTTCAGTACCATTTAGCTGTGAATGCTGATTTAGGTTACAACTGACTTTTAGAATTGTAGTTAGTTTTGCTTGAACACAAGAAGCTTTGGGAATCTTCTCAGCTAACATTTGAAAATTATACTTTAAGTCAAATCTTTTCTTCACATCCTCTACACAAACCAGAAAAAATCGAAAGGGTTTCTGACTGGATGAGGACACAACCAACCTGACCTAAAATGTCCCTACTCTGAGTCAGGGGCTCCAGAGGTCCCTTCCAGTCAAGGTCTTCCAGGCTACCTCTGCATTATTACTCTACTCATCAAAAACCCAAGATTAGTCCAAGTTATATTTTAATGACGATCCCCAAGTTAAAAGTGCTTGAAATACAAACCTCAAGTTATTGATAAGACCTGACATTATGCTTTGAGGATTACCAGATTTAAGATTTTTTTTCAAATGTTCCAGTACTGGAGATATCATACCATATCAAACAGTTCTCTTCTTTCCCCAAGGCAACTGTTTAAATATTACTAAACCCACTACAAAGTTCACTAAGATAGACAAGCTCACATACTTAAGAGATTAGTAATAGAATATTGCCATTATTCAATAACCAGCTGAATATTCAAACTCTTTTAGTACACGAGCTTTTACTGAACACATCATAAGCTAGTTTATGTCCTATTCTTTCATAACAAACACAAAACTTCATTGGCAGCTATTTTTCAGAAAATAAACTGTACTGGTAATTTTTCTCACTAGATCAAAATCACTGAAGCTTTACTTGTACAGTATGCAAGTGAAAAGAACAAAACTTTCTTTCCACTTGAAACACAATATACACTATGCAACAGCACTCAAAAAAATATTTGATCAAAATTTACAAGCAGTACATCTCAACAGTTCTCCAAATTAGGCTCGACGACAGCTAAGCATAATTAGAAAGGCTCTAATACACAAACTGGCATTACCCAAAGGTTTATTTTCTGCCTGCCTGCCCTTGAGGTATTCTGTAAGATGACAGTAGCTCTAGTTTTTCCAGGGAACTTGGGAGTTCCTCTATACCCATCATCACCCAAAACAAGTTGACAAGGCTTCTTCAGGCAGCTCTTCACGCATACAACACCCTCTCACCAGCACCACGCATAATGAACCTCCCAGTGTCAGTCTCATCTCCATGGCCCATGGCATTTCAGAAGCAGGTCAGTAAAAATGGAATGATGAGAAAGTGTGTGCTTACTTGTCTTACCAATGCAAAGCACAACTCTGAATGACAGCTGGACTATGTTCTCAAGAGGCCTCTGAAATGGCAGTGAACACTCTCTTCGAATTGAATCAGAAATCAAATTTTAAAGAAATATAGGTATTGAAATAACAATTTCCAGATCTAGCATGCAGAGTAACACGACACATGTCTAGCAATCCCTTCTGGTTAGAAAGACAGCAAGGGTGGGTTTCTTCACTTTCTTTTCCTTCCAGGAATATTTTCCACCTACTCAGAGTGGAATATTCACAAATGCTACTGTATAGACACAGTACCCAGCTTTGACAGGCAATTTCATTAAAGCCTAGAGAATCTCCCCTTATTTTACCAGACCAGCAACAGAGCAGCACTAAAAAGTTGAGAACTTGTTTCTTAGACCGCTCAATTTTCACACAGGTTCCAGATATGACGCCTCTTGATTTGGAGAAACATAAATCTAACAGTTGATGAGATTAGCAGATGCTAATGCATGACAGAAGGAATTCAGAACAAAAGCGGTACTTGCAGTTCACAGCAGGGGAGTCAGAGCTCTGTGTGCAGTAATAACTTACAGCAGAGCCAGAGAATGCTTTGAGAAGGTACCAGAACTCAACCACCCACCCTGGGAGCTTGGTGCCACAGTCCCTGGCACAGGTTTTGAACCATCTTTCTGTGAAACAACTCCCAGGTTCAGCCAGTGAGCCAGAACAGATCAGGGACTGCTCCCAGCAGGCAGTTTGGATGCGGCCACCCTGCTTTGGAGCGCAAGAGTTTAACAGCATGGAAATGGGCTGTTCCACTGCCAGCTGCAAAGCAGCCCCAGGGAAATCCAGTTCAGCAGTACAGACCCACCTTTAGCTCAGCAATGCTGCAGCCGAAGTCCCCAGCACACTCTGCAAGAGGTGTATTCCCAAGCCAGAAGCTTATTTCATACACTGCTTGCTTTTGTCTTAGTATCTCCTCTGTGGCATGTAGTTTTTGTTTTGGGATAATTTCTTCCAAAACCTCATCACTAAGTCTATGAAGACTGTGTGGCAGAGTACAACATTTGGAATGCTGTCAAGCAGAATTAATAAAAAGGTTAGCTTCCACGCAAACAGGCAAATGCTTAAGTTCGTCAATTGCAAAGTTCAGACTCCTTTCTTCAAGTCAAAGCCATTAAACACTCAATGAAGTAGATGGTGCCAAACCCCTGAAATACACCATACATGTATACTGCAGAGCTATAGGTACACGAATACAGAAAAAAACAGTCCAAATGGGTTGGAAATAACATCTAGAAAACTAAGTTTCTGAAACATTTGTTAACACCAGATAACTGATACTAATCAATGCTACAGGCAACGTCCTTTGGAGAAGCAAGTTTGTTATAATGTCAAACAAAGCCCGAAACACTTTTTCCTGAAAGCGATGGGAATAAAACAAAATGCAGAATACAACATTTTCAGGGAAGAGCTGATGAAACCCAAACTATAGAACACAAGCTACAATTTAAAGGAGAACTTTCCCAGGAAGCATGGAAGAATGCAATGAAACTGACACAGATGGCTTTTTTCACAATTAATTCTCCAGGGCTCAAATGGCATCCCCAGATCTTCACAGGTTTCCCACCAGCCACAAGAAATAGTCTGCATTATTTTTAACGTTGAGGACGCACATATATACACACACACATATATATATAAGAGATCTTCTCTCACCAGGAATATAAAACTAAACCCTTTAGAACAACACACATGGGTGGTTCTGGGTGAAAAATCGAAAATTTGTTAGCCATATCAGGAGTATTTCCATTACTGGCAGACAGGATTCACACAGATGGAAGGGGTCAAGGCTGGAAAAGTGACATCCGTCATCTCAATCCAGGGTCTCCTGGTCTAACCATATTTACCAATTATCAAAATAGTCTTCTACTGCAGATGTCTACTGAGGCCAAGACAGGCCTTGCCCATATCCGAAACACCAGCAGTTAAAAAGATGGCTGTTAACGTTTAGAGATAGCAGTATGTCATTATTCATGTCCCTTGTGATTATCCACAATCACAGGACAGTGTCCGTACAAAATTTAGAAAAGATAAACAGAATATTCTTACCAGGATTTCCTTGTCTATTTTCACTGTGCAGCTTCTTAGTTCCTTCTTACACTTACAGCTGGGTCATCTGTTTTTCAATATGTGCAAAGGTTTTATAAGGACTTGGCCTATTGCAAGCCATTCAGACTTCAGCTTCTTTCTTATTATGTCTTTTCAGCAATTTCAGCACAGACACCTTTCCACATTCCATAATGAAGCTCCCTGAGTCCTGAAGGACTTCTGGGTCATCCTCTATTCAGCTAAAATACTGCCCTACACAAAACTTTGCAGAACAAAGGCATCTTACCCTACATACTACCATTTTTGCAGCCCTGGGGTTTAATGCATCAGCAGGAGACAAACTTTTAAACAGCACCATTATAAAATATAAATATTTAATTGTTTATAGCATAGGTTGTTCTTATTGAGGAAAACAAAGACAATCCTATGCAAACTGCCATCAAAGTTTCTAAAAACAAAGGTCTACCACAACTATTTTCCTCTAGCTGGTTAAGGCTGGGCAACTAGTCTGCTGCTAAGCAGTGGCATCTGCTGGCAGACAGGCACTCCACAAAAATCAGATTCACCACTAAAATAAATAATAAAAAAATTTTTAAAGAGACAAATCAAAGTTCACATTATTCACAGAGCAACTTTCACCTCCTTGTTGATTGACAGGATGATGATGTTTTTCCCAACAGTGTAACTCCTCTCAGTTATACCGATGGTACTGAATTGCCCATGAGGCAGAACGACATCACTAGCGCTGCCGATGAGATTTCTTTTCACTACTCAATCAGCAGCTGAACTGCAGAACAAAATACATGTTTGTTATTTAAATAAAACCCTTCACATCAAGGATCTCTTAAATAAATTCTTACAATGACTCACTGTAATGGATGTTAAATAGCTTGCTAGGGTACTTCACTGTGAACAATAAACTGAATTTAAAAATTCAAGAGGCCTAGAAAACAACTATCATGATTTGCTGTACACCTTAAAATTAATTCTAATCATTAAATCAAATTTAAACTACTGCAAATGAAGTACACAGAACAAGCATTGAACATGAACCAAAATATCCTTAATTTTAGAGCAGCCTGCTGGTAGCACAGCCAAAAGCTGACCTACACCTTCCACAAAGTGTTATTCCTGGAACTGTGGCAAACTGTAACTTTTTGGCTTAAAATGTCATGGTGGATGACTGACACATGCCATATTCACTTTGAAAGGGACAAAAAAAAGAAAAAGAGATTCAGTTTCAATATTCCACTTGTGTCCAGGAATGAGAGCAAGAATACACGATATTTTATACTATATTTTCATTTTTAAAGAAAACTTCCTACTCTGAACAGTACTATGCAATACCAACATATTTTGTAACAGCATCTAAAATGTAGCATTACTAACAATAAAGTTTTTCATTTGGTGAAAAAAATGTGCATTTGGTCTATTACTATACACTTCCAAAAATACAATTGCTTTAAAACTCAATAGATCCATTATGAAAAAAATAAAATAAATGAAATAAAAATTTTAAAAAGAATTTTATATCTCCATACTGAGGTTCCATCTGCTCTGGGCATACTCTCCTGGGGACTACTGGGCTGACCTGAATTTTATAACCACAAAATCACAGAATATGCTGACTTGGAAGGGACCACAAGATCATGTCCAGCTCCTGGCCCTGCGCAGTACCATCCACAAGAGTCACATCCTGTGCCCGAGAGTATTGTCCAAACACTTTATGAATGCAAATCCCAACCAGAAAGCACATTAGGACAATATTATGACTAAACCAGGTGGAAACCACAGTAAAGTTTTCCAACTGAAAAACCTTCTCAAAATCTACAGCAGCTAGTTAACAATTCTCAATATATATTTCATTAAATAATTTAACAATTGAATCTGTAGGAAAATTCAGCATCCTACTTGTTTCTAGTATGGGAACAAGCCTTCTCTATTTAAGTATTTGCTGCCATCAAGTGTACACTTCAAAAACTGCAAACTTCCGAACAATACTGTTCCTTTATCAAGTCAAAAATCAGCCACGAGAGTTCACATAAAGGCATTACAAACTTCAGTTAGAAGGTGATGAAGTTTCAAGGATTGCTGATGTAATATGAATTCTTCCCTCAATATAGACTGTCTATTATAATCCCAATTCAAAGACCACATGCTTCCACTACGCAATCATAAGAAGCAAGAAACTGATATAAGTAAATTGTATTTGGTGGCCCACAAAAAAATAAAGCAGTTGCTCTGGCTCATTCCATGAAGATATCAATACTTCCAGCACCATTCAACACCTCCAGCCATGATATCTCCAAAGAAGCAATGGTGATGGGGACTCAAACCCTTCCATCACATTTCTCCTGGCCCAGGAAGGAAAAAAAAAGAAAAAAAAAGAGACTGTTGCAGTGACCTAATGTTCATTTCATCTAAATTATGGAACAGAATAGTTCAGCAAGAAGGAAAAAAATACTCTAAAATCACATAAAACTAGTTTATCAAGTTTACGTCATTCAGTAATTCCCACAGAGAAAGGGAAGATGCATCTACATTGTAATGGTCTGTTTTTAGCCAGTCTTGAAATATGGATGCAAGATCAATTTAGAAGGTATTGTACAGATTTACCTAGTTACTGCATGGAGGAAAAAAGTGCATCATGCTCTCTTTCATCTCAGACTGCTCTATCTCTCACTAATAACCCTGAAACAACAAAAAGCAGCATATTAGCAAGATTCAAACACCCCACATATCAATAAGCCTAAAATCCAACACTCAGTAACTCTGCTTCTAGTGTCACTTCTAACTTGTTCATTAGAAATACCTCATTACTATACATTACTTCTGGAAATGACCTTTAAAATCTATAAGGTCAAACATTTTATCAGATACTATGATTAAATAAATTTTCCAAATTATATCCTTCAAAAATACAGTTTGAAATTAGCAGCTTTGAGGCACAGAAACAAAAAATATTTCAGCAGAAATCTTCTGCTCAATGGATTCCCAGGAGTGAGCTGCATAAACAGCAGGATATCATTAAGAAGATGCATGGTTGTAAATACAGTCAGCTTCAGCTCTAAAACAGCCAAAACTCTCGGCATTACAAAAGACAGCTAAAACAACATGAATGGTGATAAAGATGTCACTAAGTACACAATTATGAAGTCAGATTCTGAGGTTCAACTTGCAAAAAACAATATTCGATTAAATGACTTTAATATCAGTGAACTGTATAAAAAACCTTTCATTCTTCAATGGATACACATCCATACGTCCTAAGGATAGCTCTACATATACAAATCTGGGGCTTTAAAATCCTCCAATATTCAGAACTCCATTTGTGTAACCTCACATTATGCTGAAAGAAGAAATAAAAGAACAGTTTCCAAACAGTTACTCTGATGTGCTCCAGATGACATTTTAACTTGCAGAAAATATCAATTTTGTGTCTACACAGGACAGAAAGACACATCTATACAGTATATGCAATTACAGCACTCATAATATTGCAGTAATTACAAAATATGGTACTTGACAGCACTTGTAGAAAGTTGGCAGTGTTTATAGTGTTGATAGTGGAAACACACTGACAACGCAGTCAAACCTACCATGCTTACAAAACACTATATGCTGACAATATTCACACAAGTACCAAACAAATGTTAGAAGGAAAGTGTCAATAAAACACAAACAAGCAGAAATCCTTACAAATTTGCAACTGCAATTCATACTCAGTTTGTCAATTTGACCCACTACATTGTCTTAAAATGCAATGAAGTTCAGACCTCGATATCTTCCTCTGAAAACCTAACCTGGTAAGGTTCTCTAAATTCTACTGCAAAACACTTTAAATACTAAAAATAGAGCTGCAACACTGGGGGCAAAACAATCAGAATATCCATCTTCACCTCTTTCCTCTTTTTTTTGTTTACATGTGAGAAAAAGCAAGAAAACTAAAAACACTCATACTTGCACACATACCACTTAAAGAAAACCTCTTAAGACACTCCTTTGCTTTCTGTAACCTGTGTCAAGTTAAACTTTTTGAAATGGCTGTCAAGGAATACTGAAAAAGAGGAATCAGCAAATTCACAGCAAATATGACAAAGTGTTACATTCAAAGAGTATTTGGAGATCTGAATGCACAAAATAACAGATTCCTGATCATTGCAGCTCTAAGTTAAAAAAACCGGAGGTCCTGAGAATTATGTGCTATTATACATATAATTGATACATAATAAAGGCTTTTGATTCCCTAAGTTTCACACACATACACAAGTACGATGGTATGTTAGCTAGTGTGGTTATGCGCATGCTGTCTGATATGACTTGGACAGAATTTTATACCACCACTAGATGGAAACCCGAATTACCTTTTAAACTGACAATTCTGTAAATGCTCCATTACTGGTTCTGCTTCTACTTTGTCTGGCTGTTTTCTTATTTAGAGATGTATTCTCATTGGCTGTCACTAACCCATACTCATTAGGAAGGTGTCCGTGGAGCAGACATTCACAAAACTTCCACAGTATCTTCAACTCTGAGAGCATTAACAGAAATATGCCCTGCCAGTGCTACTCAGTGTAAGGAATAAACTGTTGCACACATTGGAGATTTACCCCACTTCTACAGCAATTTAAACTTCTCAATCTAAGTCACAACTAATAAAATTGCGGTACTCTACCAAGAAATTTCAGTTGGGATTCAATTAATGCCCCATTTTAAATATCAAAGGCACGCTACCAAACCATCTAAAATTTATAAACCTATCTGCACGTCATGTATTTATACTGTGCAATGTATCCGAGGTGACTGGCACATGCAAGTGACTCACATTAGTATCTGATGTGACCCCTATGACTCGGATATTATTTCCTGCTGTGTTGAAACAGTTGTAAATAAAAACTTCAACTAGCACACAAGCGGTTATCAAAACAGCCATCTGACTAGCTACATGCATCCACAGATATGACAACATGCAGATAACTGGCATAGTAACGTGACAGAAGCACAGAGAATACTGATGTCACAATTTATAAAATTTTAAATTTGGAAAATACAGGAAAGGTCTAAAACCAATATATACACAGGGAAAAAAAACAACCCAGCAAGAAATCACTGGCTTCAGCAGTGGGCAGATGAACCTGAAAGAGAATGATGCTGCTTTCCAGGTGAGAAGTAACGAATGCCCCTTCTTGCGACAGGTGTGCATCATGCACAAGCCAGTGGGTATCCATCAGGTTACCCCAAGTCTCACCACTTCAAAAAGCTCCCAGACTGCATGGATTCTCCATGGAAGAGAAGAAGACACCTGCTCCTGCTTCTAAAACCAAATCTGAAAGAGCACTGAAAGGATGGAAGTGATGGCGTAACATGAAAAAGATGTTATTAGCATGAAACTTCACAACAAGGATCCACATAGTCAACCTTTGCAATTGCACATGAATACTAACCCAGGACACTCACCAAATCATGGGTGCACCGAGGCAAAATTTTGTCAGAGGTAGATTTCAAATCTTACAACCAAGCAGGCCATCAGGAATGCTTGGTCAGAGCAGCAGCCTGATTTCCTGCAGCCAGTCATACCCAAATCCCACATGCTCTTCAATTCATTAGCCACAACTCCCTGGCTCTCAGAAAAGTGCAAAATTCTTTCCTGCCTTTTGAGAAATATAAAAGAAAATAGAGGAAATTGACTCCAATTTAGTTCTTACAAATTAATAACTAGTGAACACCCTAAGTGGGGGATAAAAACATAAGACTCAGTAGGAATTCACTCTTAATAAGGTTTTCATCCAGATAGCCATAAAAATCACTAAAAGCAAATTCCAATGTATCCGGTAACGTTAAAATGAAATACTACTCTTAAATCCTATTTCACAACTTTAATAAAAGTCATAAAATGGCAAAAAACTTAAAGACATATTTTACTTCCAAAAAAATGTGTTTCTTTGTCAGGCAAAGAAAACATCACTTATATAATGTACTTCACTGAAACTGAGAGCAGAATTCAGAATGCCAGCAGCAGTTTTATACTTATACAACCTATACTATTTGCTGAAAGACAGCGCAAAGGGCAACCCACACATGCCATTCCCATTTCAGTCTGACTCCAGTACTGGCCACAGTTTCCTCTTCCACTCTCTTTGACTATTTACTCTTCAAATTCTCCATTCAACATTTCAACATATTTTTGAGTGCCAGTAGCTTAAAAATAAATCAAGGAGGGGAGGAAAGATCATACTAGCCCAAAGAATTAAGAAGCAAAAAGTTCTCTAAGTATCCACTCATGAGCAGAAAAAGACGTATCAGGACAACTATATCCTCCGAAATATGACAGCATCCCACAATCATCCCAGCAAAGTAAATACTGCAAGTGATGTGGGCAACTGAAAATAGATTTGATGAATGACAATTATTTGTATTGCATCAAATACACTGATTCTAAAAAAAATTAGTCATTCCTGAGAAGCTACGTGACCAGGTTCCCCAGACAGTTCATTTGAAAGCTTGTAAAAAGGTTTTCAGGGTCGAGAGTGGCCAAAGCATTTCAAAGGCAATTTTTTCAATCTATTAGATGTGAAAAAACGTCATGCAATTCTGCAGAATGACTCTGTCATTTTAAGATAGTCCCAGGCCTTCTCATCTACAGGGTCAGGCTTTTTTAAAAAGCCAAGTACAAAATGGTAGTTTTCAAAATTAATGCTTAAATGTAAAACAAATTGTTACCGAAATATTGCACCTATTGTAATCTGAAACAAAGTAATCAATACTATCTTAATATTACCTCAGCTACCATATGATTTAGAAGACTGTTGAACTAATTGACTTATCATACCTGTCAACATTAATTCAATAGCATTCCAAGGTAATAATCAGTATCAATCTAATTATATCAGCAGTCTCTTGTAAATGAGTACCAATTATTTTAATTAAAATATTAAATATTTAGAAAATAGATAGGAGCATATATTAATAATTTATATGCTTAATTTGAATCTACCTGAACAAGCATAATTCCTGAACAACAAAGCTTACTTTCTTTGTATCCCCCTTTGACATTTCCAGCAGATTTCCAGACACAAACCAGTGGTCCAATACCAACGACAGGAAAGCACAATATTTATAATCTTCTATTTTTATATAAATACATATGGACTTGCAGTCTATTATTGGTTGTACTCACTTAAGAACTCTTCCAAGAATATCCAATGCATAGTTTCCCTATTTTATAAATGCAAATAGGTCACCTTAGGTTTCATACAAAACCACATTAGCCATCTACATGGTTGGCTCTAACACTAATTCCCTCAATTCCTGTGCATTCTACACAAGTGGATCCCTTCTCATCTGCTTTACAGGAAAACGACGTGAATCATTCACATACTATGGCAATATAATTTCAGACCTTTTTACCTCTTTTTTACCTCCTTTCTTTTTAAAGCTGATCTTAAAAATCTCCCTACAGGTTTTTGACTATGTTTCACAAGAAATAAAGGAAATTTGTTCAGATTGTGGGAAACAATCACAGACTCGTTCAGATTGGAAAAGACCTCTAAGGTCATTGAGTCCAACCTTTGATCGAACACAACTTGTCAACTAGAACACGGCACTAAGTGCCATGTCCAGTCATTTCTTGAACACTTCCAACGATAGTGACTCTACCACCTCTCTGGGCAGTCTGTTCTTAACCATTTTCGTGAAGAGATTCCTTCTGATGTCCAACCTGAATCTCCCCTGGCACAACCTGAGGCTATGTTCTCTTCTCCGGTTACTAGCTGCCTGGGAGAAGAGGCTGACCCCCACCTGGCTACAACCTTAAATCAACATGCCAGTTCCCTTGAATCAGCATAACTTAAATAGCAATGGGGGGAAAAATCATTTGAGGCAACCATAATGTGATTAAAACGCCAGGCCTGTTTTCTAACTAATTAGCTAATATAAATCAAATTGGAGGACAAGAAAGCACACCACGAACTATGAACTAGTATATTCAAGCACAAACAGAAGGTCTGACTACCCAAAAAAAGCCTGAGTAGTCAAGTAGTTTCATGTTAAAATAAGACATCCTCGGAAATTTTCATTCAAGAATGATTTGGGATGACTTATTAAGATTACACTTCTTACTGAAATCCTCATTCAAAGTCAAGAAACATCAATGCAATCATCACATCCATAATCTTAACCCTCTGATGAATATACATTACGATATAGTACTTTAATATGAAATTAAGAACACTAATTTTCTGTAACATTGTACCAGATGCCCTGCATGCAATAGAAGACATGAGGGAAGAACATTTCCAGGTGAAAGCTGAATATTGACAACACTAAAGTGCATACAGCAAGGTACATGCTCAGCGTAATGAACAAGCAAATTGTGAAGAAAAATGTTGGACATGCAACATGCCAAAATACTGTTACCAGAGCTGTAACTACGCATTTTTCAAAAAAAAAAAAACCCACAAACCCTAAACTTAACAGGAAATTTAACCAGTTTGTATTAAAGTTGTAATTTGTTTAGGTGGATTTTTTGGTTTGGTTGGTTTGGGGGGTTTATTGGTGGGGTGGTTTTTTTGGTTTTTGGGGTTTTTTTTGGGATTTTTGTTTAATAAAAATAGATATGGAGGCCAGAAGCACAGTTATGGTTCATGTAGGTGAAGAAGCAGAATATCTCAGCTTCACTCATGGCTACCTGTGTGACTCTTACAACCCTTCAAGAACCAGGCACTTCACAGGTACGCTGGTGTGTCCTGCAAGAACTGTCCTAGAGCTTCCAGCCTATTTCTGGCCAAAAGAGTGTCCTGCTGTCCAGGAAGGATGCAAAGAATAAAACACAAGAGAAACAAGTGGTGCACAGTATAACTGCTCACCACCCTCTGACCAATGCCCTGCCCATGCCCAAGCAGTGATCAACCCCTCATGACCAATTCCCCCCAGTTTATATACTGAACATACTCTACGTTGTACGGTATGGAATATCCACTTGGCCAGTTTGGATCAGCTGTCCTGGCTATTCTCCCTCCCAGCTGCCTGTGCATCTCCTCACTGGCAGAGCATGGGAAACTGAAAAATACTTGACTTAGAGTAAGTACTACTTAGGAACAACTAAAACATTGCACTATCAACATTATTCTTATACTAAATCCAAAACACAGCACTGAACAAGCCACTAAGAAGAAAATTAACTCTATCCTAGCCAAAACCAGGACAGATGACTGACTCCAACATGAATTAGCACCAAACTAGAGCCTAATCCAATTTTGTCCACAGTCCACCTTCCTCAGTGATCTAGTTCAAGTCTTCTGGGAACCACAGCACAGCACAAGACGCAAAGTCAGTCTCACAAACCCAAAATGTGAAAGTCTGATTGAAATTCCACACTTGAAATAGATTGTTATTTGGGTGAGAAAAAGATCCCAGAACAAAACAAAAATTAAAGATGAGAAGAGACATGTTAACTATGTGCTAATATCTCCCAGCATCTTGTTAGAAGACAGACATATTTGCAAAGTTCTTTATACTCACACACTCAAAACAGTTATTAAATTAGTTTCCTTTCCTTGAACATATCATAGCTAACAGCACTAAATGTCAGGTTTCAAAATTCAACTTCTGTTCCTTTTACTCTAATTTTTATCACAATTTTCCCTATAATCCACTTTTAAAACATTTCAAACTGAGAAATATTTTCACTATTTGTTTACTTCACTTTAGAAATGGCTAAAGGTATTTCAATGTAAACATTTACTTCCTTTTCTAAAACTATTTTAAGGAAAATTTTAGCACTGAAAATAGTAACCTGTAACTTGTCTTTTTAGCTCATGTTAAAATTGAAAGCAGCGATGCGGAAACATTTCAGCAATATCAAGTAAACGGCAATTGAGAATTACAATAGTATCAGGCATTTGAGAGGTAGATACAAATTTCTCTGATTTGAGGATCTATCAGCTGGCAAGAGGCAATTAAAATACACTTATTCCTCTCCTCTGTAGAGAATACCAGGCAGTGTTCTCCCTGCCAGTTCCTGATGCCCCAGCCCAATTTACTTCACCCCTCAAGATTTCAGCTACCACAGGGAGATGGGTCAGTTCTACCCCCACTATCCTTCTACTGGTAAACTGGGAGGCAATGGATGCTACCTATGCTAACCACCTTCCACTGCAAAACAGAAGAGAATTTTCTTCCACAGAAAGAAAAATAGGTCTGAGATTCAAAAGTACTACCAAACCAGTAGTTCAAGGAGCATGAAAATTAATGGGAAGCCTGTCTATAGATCTGTCTCTCGCAGTTGTGTTCATGCTTTAACTGAAGCTTCTCTTCTGTGAAGTGTCTATACAATTGCCTGCCATGTGGATTTTTCAGAGATCTATTAATATGCTAACATCTACTGGGGTCCAGGCACGTGGGGAAAGCACCTTATGGGTCTCCCTCCTCTGCTGCTTGTGAAACTTGTTACAGCCTCGTCACTTGGGAGTGATCTGCTTTTCTGTCCTTGGTGAAACCAGGCACTAAATTCAGCAGAAGGGTTAAGCAGAGAAAGCAATGTTCACATAAGACTTGTTTTCTCAGGAAGCACTCAAAAAATGTCAGTCAAAAATGAAATGCAAGTTCATAGGGAAGCTATTTACACCTATGTACTTAGCTAATTATAATTATACAATTAATGTGTATGTAGTTATGAATATGTATATAGACTTATATAATGCATTATTATAGATCATACAGATAATTCTGCGTGTGTATTAATACATTTATATACACCTAATTATATAATAACTGTCATTCTGTTACTTATACCTGTGTGTGCATAACTATGATCACACACCTTTGAGGCAAGGAAATGAGAACCATAAAATGTAACCTGCCCAGAGCCATGGAATTACAAGGCATTCTGCAGCTCCGTAAGGAGCTCGCCCTTCAGGGGAGCACACCCAGGGAGACAGAATCAACTGGTCTGGAAAAGATCTCTGAGATCACTGAGTCCAGCCTTTGAACAGCTGCGTCGTCCCGGCGCCCCTGACCTTGCCAGGGCCTGCCCCGCGCCCCGCCGGGCCCC
>VZRJ01000264.1:574955-602337 GCA_013397565.1 Ptilonorhynchus violaceus | reverse complement strand
GGAGCTGGCGTATTGAGGGTGGTGTTTAGAACGATACCAAGAAATGTAGTTGCAAGTAGTACTTTTAAAAATGCATGGAGGATGTTGTTTCAAAAAGATGGGTGTGGATGGCGAGATACATATATAAAGAAAACAGTTCATTTTTAGCTTCAGATTCACCACCAGAAGAAAGAACTGTGCACTTTATACCAGGGTAGAATGTGGAGCAAATAAATTAGTCCACTAAGCCCAAGCTTCCTGCGCTTAAATTTGATTTACCTGCATTTTCATCATGAGACGAGAGGAGCCATAGCAAGAAATCCTTCTGCCTCTGTGGGGCTGCTTGGGACTTCGTGCCACCACGTTGTCACTAGGGAGCTCCTGCTTTCACTTAACCTCCCACTTACTGCCCGAGCTCCAACTCCCCAGCTCTCCATAAAGTTTTTTCAGCAGCTTAGCATCACATCCAACTCACCCACGTGGAAAAACCTTCACATGCCAACAGTCGTAGATATTATGGAAAAAGCAGAGTCAGGCAGTGGCAGCAGTGGCAGAAGTCCTTCCTCATTACCCGTGAGTGTAAGCTCCTTCCAGCCAGCCAAATCACTCGTGATTCAAAACAAAAAGGAAACATTTCCATAGGCCCCGGGACCATAAAGTTTTACCAAAATACTAGGAAATGTCATAAAAATCTACTGCCTCATCAAAACACCAAGTCATTATATGACAGAAACAGAGTAAAGAGCAAAGTACGGACTGTTACTGACTACTATTTCTTTATGTTTATTTATTGTCCTAAGCACTTCAGCGTTGGAAACTGAAGTTCCCAGTAACACAAAGTTCCTAAAATAAAAGCAAATGGTTATAGTTTCACTTTTTCTCAATGGCAGTCTCCTGTCCTCTTCATGCTAGTGATGCTCTCAGAGTGAGCAGTCACGCCCTTGCAGAGGTGGCCTCATCCTCAAATTGATTGGTCTTGCCATATTTTCAAACTGTATTCTCTGCAGATGTTTCTTTGAGGAAGGATTTCTGGATTTAATGCATTTCATCTACCCTGTGTCCTTCAATATGTTCACAGTTTAAAAGGATTGAGGTTAAAAAACTGGTTTGCTGTATCAGTTTTATTTGCAGTGATGCAATTATGCTGAATCATCTCGGGGTGCATTCATTTAGAGAATTTATTTAAATATTTTATTATGTCTTGACCACTGTACTCACATTGCACGTTGAGAGCTTTCTCCTTGCTACATCCACCCTGTGTGGTTTTTAGGAGTCCGGTTCCTTCCGTGGCCTGCTTAGGCCCTCTGCTGGGCACTCGCTTTGACGCTCAAATATCAACTCAGCCAGATCTCTGACCTTCAGTATTTCTTGCACCTTGCCTTTCTGTCCACAGAGACCAAAAGCCATTTTTGCCCATCTTCTGAAGCAGGTGGTTCCTGCCCAGGAGGAGTCCTGCAGCATCTCTGCACCTCCAGGCTGCTTCAGCTGCAGCTCTTGAGCCTCTTCCTTGTGCCTTCCCTAGGTGCTGCTAGAGAAGTGAGCGATTTGCCAGTAAATTCCCCATGGAGCAGAAAATAGCGTTGTAAGCTCCTCAAGCTGCTGATAACAGTCTAAGTTGTTGGTCTTTGTCTATTAACAATTTTTATATGCGTAAGTACTTGAAGTCTCTGCACTATCAGGCAATGTGGAGAGGCAGCAGAAGCAGTTGAGTGCCATGTTCTTTGTGTATGGGCACAAAAGGACTCACCATCAGAACTCAAGGTAGAATACGATATTAGAGGTATTATTTGCATATAATGACCTCTCAATCATCAGTACTCAAAATACCTGTGCCACACTTATAATCCAGACACAATTTTAGCTGACACGCACAAGTGTAACTCCTTCACTTGCTTCTTGTAGGTGCCTGGCTGTGCTTCCAGGTGGCACTGCTTCTGTGCAGGGCACTGGGGCATCTGTCCTCCTGCTCCTCGTGCTCCACAGCCTGGGAACACTTGTTAGCTTGCATCAAAGAAAGAGGCACGTCAGGAGAGTAATTCATCCCACCCCTTTTCATACAAGTGGAGGCAATTAATCACTACTTCCTTTCAAATGTCGATAGAAGGATGTACTGTAGTACTCGTGATTTAGACAACCCATAAAGGATTGTTTTGTATCCAACTGTGCTTTAGAGCACTGGCTCAGTGTTAGTTGTGCTAAAATTGGTGTGGCTCCTACAAAGATACCAGAGTGTCTTTGTGCCATACTCCATCATAGTGCCTTTGGATCCAGGGAAGAAGTATCAGCTCGGCAATAGGTCAGCACAAAGGCAGGCAGAGTGGCTTAGCCAATATGTTAAATCTTTCTTTGCATGGCTAGTAACTGTATGAGTAACATCTCAGCCTTTTCCCAAGGATATACAAGAAATCTGTGGTAAAGCATAGATGCAAAGTGGTCTAGTTACTTAGCCATCCTTCTGAGCTTTTGACCCTGTGAATCCGCCAGAGTGGCCATGTTGTTTGCTACAGTCCTAATTCCAAATGTAGAAAGACTGGAGGAACATTGCCATGTTTATTTTTTCCTTTTATCAGTAATATGTTGACTAAAGAAGATGAAGCTGAAGTATTTATTGAGCTGGTATAATTGCTGTAATTTTTTAAATTATCAAGAGCATCCTGAGAGAAGTTCTTTTTGTGAATCAAAATAAATGGTTAAATATAGAATGCAATGATGTGATATTTCTTTCCAGAACTTTTGGTAGTCCTGATGAAGCTAAATTGTATTGTCGCATTAAAAAAAACCCCTCAGAATAATCTGCGATATTCTTCTCTAAACTGTGAGTAAATGTTAAAGTACAGTCTCATTTCCTACTATTAAAAAAAAAAAGCTTATAGCCCTGTCCCATGTTTCCTTTTTTTGCATTGTGCTGATCACAATAGAACTGCATCTCTTGCTTCAGAACGATGAAGTTTTTAATAAACTCTCTAAGTATTTGAATAGATTCAAGGCAGTTTCTTTTTGCATACTATTCCAGACCAAGGCAGACCTTTCTGATTCAAAAACCAAGCCAAAGATCTGTTATGACAGCACAAGTTGCCTACTAAACATTCTGTGGTATCTTTCAGTGTGCCTCCTAAACTAAAAAGACACGATATTATCCCTCCTCTGTGGGCAACAACTGCAAAAGTAATTGTTTCAGAAATTACTTAGAAAAAACAATGGGTAATTAGAGATTCAAAGGATGCTTCTGTCTCTGTTGAAGTGGAGTAGAGCTTTGTCCTTGATTCAACAGAAGCTAAATCAGTCTTAGCATGGGACCGTCTGCTTCAAAACCCAAAAGTTGGACATGCAACGTAATGTACATGGATGCTGTTAAAAATGGACCAGCTATTTCCCCAGGGCTTCGGGGAATACAGCTGATGAAGATGCCAGTCCTCTTTGCTGTTGGCTGCAGAGGCAACTGCCTGTTCATGTCTGGCCCAGTGTTCTTCACACAACCTGTGCTTGGTGTGCCCCAGGCTGGCCAGCAGAGCATGGTAGTGAGAGCACAACAGATGGTTTTCTTCCAAAAGCTCCATTTCAGTGAGGAAAAAAGAATCCATAATAAACATTGTTTGGTGCAACTCTTCAGGATGGTTTCAGGTACTCACGTATGCATCTCATAGTAGGATGAAAACAAATAATCGAATGTATTTCTGATGAAATAAACACAGCACATGATGATTTTGGAAGGGGGAGGCAGACAGCTGGTTTTGGACTACAGTCAATTGCATACTTGGCACACTGGTAGCTTTTGGACATTAAAAGGAAGTTCTACTTTGGTTCAGCTTATGCTTGAGCTGCTCATTCATTGCAGGATTTCTTGTACTTTCATCTGAAGCACATGATCTGTATCATCAAAACCAAATTTTTTTGACAGTTCCTGAGGAAGCTCTGCTTGCCTCCTGCAGACTTGAAAGGCACCAAGTGTGTTAAAATATTCAGGGAATTTAGCTACCAAACTCTATCAAGTTTCTGCTTGAATATGTGTGAACAGAGCTTTGGAGCAAACCAAGTGTAGGCAATATCACCCCAGAGGAGTGCCAGGCATGTACGTGGACCCTCCTGCTCACCGTCTCCCCACCTTCAGCTCCTCTCCCTAGTCCAGTGCTGGATTTCAAGGCACACAGGCACCAGCATGTCTCAGGGAAGTGTTGTGAAAGAAAGAGAGAAGAATTGAGATTAACCTTATGAGGGTTTTCTCTAATCTCATTTCAGAAACATCTAGTATTCAGTGGAAATTTTCTAAAAGAGTTCAACTCAGTGAAACTGATCCAAAGTTAAAATTTTGGGTAGAATGATTAAAGAGCATCAAAACTCAATGTAATGGCAAGCAAGATGGTTTTAGGGGGAAAATCCTACACCTTCTTTTATAGACGGTGCCAAGTCAAACAGTGAACTGGAAATCTTTTTTGTCCTCAAGCTATTCTTGTTTTCAACATTCAAAGAAAACACCCAAAAGATTGCCTATATTACAAAACAATTTTTCTACTTTTGAAAATTCAAACAGAATTTGAAAATGTCTGTATTTAGATTTGTTTTATGTCTTCTTCTCTTGTGAACAATCATTTTGGTAAATACAGTACTAGTTCACTTGGTTAATCTGCCACATGTGCTGTTCTGTTCAACTGCATTCAAATTCTATGAAAGACGTAGTATTCTGCTGTTAATTCACATAGTAGGTGAATTAACAGCAGAATGTTGCTATTGTAATAGATACAGTTTGAAAGCACATGTTTTGTTATTTCAAATGTAATATAGTGTGCACCATTCATGGGTAAAGCTTTGCTTTCCTGTTCTACTTAGTAAGTCGTAGTAAAACTTACAGCCATGCAAAGATGCTTCCATGAATCCATTAAAATTCTTTCTAGAAAAATGCAAAAAGAGCACAGAAATTGTTATGCTGATGCTTTTAGCAGAGGGGGAAAACAGAACAAGAGAGAAGATGATCAAACTAAAAAAATTAATATCTTGAAAAGCTGCAGGAAAGACCATATATGCACAAATGCAAAAGCATAGCCTCAGAGCATCAGGAGGGGAGCACAAGAAAACTCCTTCCGAGCAGTGGCGTCTGTGGGCCCTGGGAGCTCCAGATGACATGCTATCAGGCCCTGAAGTCTAAACTCAGGGAATAAAGCTAGCTAGGCTACATCACCTCCAAACTTTTAGCCCAGCTTCACATTAACCCAAGGGGAATTTAAAGCACAACATAAATGTGTTTAAATAAAGTTAGAAGAAAGCTTATTGTCCTGTCTCCTGTTTTAATTAAATATGTTTTATATGAAAAGCATAGCTTACAAATGCAAGCTATGTGGTTTCTCTGGCAGCATTGCAGCTCTAAGTAAACACATCATAGTATTATTTTGTTTGCTTTCTTCCCTAATTAAGTTTTTTAAGTTTCCTCTGCTCTCTGTGTGGCTGCTTCAGTTTTGGCAGTAGTACTGAGGCAAAGCGGACTGGGAAGAAGACTGTGCTTTCTCTTTCTCCTTCTCTCCACCAAGTAATCACAGATCAGCTGGAAATCCCTTCTCATTTTTTTTAAGATATATAGATAACAGACTATGTGTCACAAATAAAACATGAGCCCTGTGGGTCATACTGGTCTAGGAGCTCATCCCTTCCCATAGGGAGACAAATGAAGCCATTGCCTGCACTGACCATGGGAGGTGCAACTGCAAGTGTCCAGGCAGTGCTGCACGCCTCAGAGCAGAAAGCAGGGCAAACTCGCAAAATTTGAAGCCAAACATGAATTTTGACAGCATTTGAGAGTGTTTGGATTTCTTCTTTTACCATCCTCAGTGGGTACAGGTTTTCAGGTTCAAGGCTTTGCTATATCACTGTTAGTGTTTCACAAATCCAGATCATTGTTTGCTGTTTAAAATGAAGCATGCATAATCCATCGTCATTTATTGTTTTGGCATAAACAACATGCTATCAGCAAAACACATGTCCCATCTCGGGCCTCTAGCACTTTGATAGCCCTCTGAATGCATCCAGTATGTCCAGGACAATTTAACATGCAGGCCAAGTTCTGGAATACTTAACTGGCCTCACATTAAAACACTCAGCATCACCTTTGATGTGCAGCCTTGGATAGGCATCTCTTGTCTCTATCCAGTTTCTGATGTTGTAATCAATCACGAAAACAAATCCAACATGAAACTGTGTAGTTCTGAAACTGTTTGTGTCTGTTTGTTGTGTTCCCTGCCCTGAAATTCAGCACCACACTGCAGACTCAGGGTGTATTTGGATGGCTACTCATCCAAGGTTTATTATTCACTGAATCTGGTAATATTTATAATTACATTTCTTGATAGTCAGGATTTTCCTTTGTGGTTTCTTGATATAACATCATGTGTTAATGGTTGAGATTCAGAATGGAACAATAGAATACCACATGGAAAAAAGGTAGCTTTTAAATAAATACTCAAGGTTCCTTAAACTCTTTTTATCCAACGTCACTATCACTGTTAATCAATTCCTCCCTCCGCCCCCTCCCCAAACCACCTGAAGGCAGGATTAGTGGTGATCAAAAGACATGCAGCATTTCTTAGTATGGAAATGATCGCCTCTGTGAAATATGGTTTTCAATAATGAGTTTATTGCTGTTGCTTCATGGATTATGGTTTTGCACTTCTCCTAAACCAAAACAAAAGTTATTTGCAAGGTGCCACAGGAATAATTTCTAGACTGAAAACCGAGTAAGTTGGTGATCCTTGCTGATTTGTGGAAGTGGCATTTTGGTTTATACTTCTTTGAGATTTGATTTTAGACTGAGATGTTGAAAGATAACTTGTTCTTGTTTGCTGTGAAGTAGTAGCAGCTCCAAGTGCTATAGAAAGCACAGACCAAGGTGTAGGAAAAAAAATTTCAACTGTTTCAGTCTAATGTGTTAGAAAGTAGAATGGTCACGGTCTCTTGAAAGGAAAAAAGTTGAAGACTTTTTACTGATGGGAGATAGCAATTACTAAGTGTCATAGCTTTTTTTATTCTCCTATTTTGTTTTTTTTTCCCACCAGGTGTAAATTATAACATTTTTGTATTCATTACTAGGGTATAAAAGTAATGTATATTTAAAAATCCTTGACAATGAATCTTGAAAGCAAACTGTTTAATGGTGCAGTGCTGTACTTCTGTAGATTATGATGAAAACAACATTCTGTAGGACAGATGATTTTTCTGTGAGCTCTAAAATTCAGATGATTGCTGTGTCATCTTGAGAATGTGGACAATCCCATCCAGGCCTAGAGTACAGTCTCTATTTCAAATGTCAGGTTGTGATATCAAAAGCTGTGCTTGAGGGAATCAATACTCCAGAAATTCTTCAAAAGGACAAGAATTGTACCCCTTTTTTTTCAGCTTCATATATCAAAATTATACTCTTCACAGCTTCCAGAGGGCTTTGCTGGGACTCATTTACTGTCTTCCTGCACACTGTTTTCAAAGTTATGCCCTGGGAGCAAAACTTCTCATTTAAGACCTGGATTTCAAAGTGCTCTAAAATCCACAGGCATCTCCAACATGTTTTGAAAATTGTTACACCTCACCAGCGCCAGAGGCAACATTATCCATGCAGGTCTGAAGTCAGTGGGTCTCGCAGGTCTTCAGATAACAGCTGTTCTTTTCAACCTTCCCAGGAGGATGGCATTTTATATGCTCAGAAATACACTGGGATATAACGATTGTCTTGAAAACTTAGTCGTAACAATAATTGAGGAACATTTCACAGTGTCAGTTTGCAGTAAATCCTCCCTACCTGTGGAACTGCTTTGTAATTTTTGATTCTTGATTTATTTTTTGTAAACAGGTCAGAGAAATTTGAGGGTATGAAACCCATGAAATGTGTGTATATTGCAGTCTGATCCTAAGCTTGATTCTTCAGCTAAACAAACTGACTATTGAAATTTGGTAAAGAGCCAGTTTAGAAATATTTAACACTACTGATGGTTTAGAAAAAGTAAAACAAAATCAAAAACTACTTTTCCGATATTAGAATAAGAATAATTTCTCTTGCTGTCAACAAATACTTTCGACTTCTGCTCAAGTATTGTCTGTATGATACAGGTGCTTCTGTACAAGCAAAAGAATAAATATGCACAGATATGCCACACAGGTAGTATGTGCATATATGTGCATATGCGTGTTTCTATATAAATGTATATACATATACTTACACCCACGTGCCCCTCCAAGCTCACCTATGTATGTCCATGGACATGAATATACGTGCACATACACAAGGGCACACAAAACTGCTTTGTTACTGTAACGTTCTGAAATAACATACCAAACCCATATTTCCCTGGTTTACTTGGTTATCAGACTTTTAAGGTTTTTTATATGGTGCCTTTTTTTTCTTTCTGGTAACTCATCCCAATATTTCCCACAATATAAATGGTACCGTGTGTGTGTGTGTACTTGACACTGACCGATTGCTTTCCACACTTGCATATCAGAATGTGCCTCCAGGTACACGGAGATTGTCCGAGAGTACCACATCCCCATTCAACACATGCGAAACTTGAGAACCTGAGGCATCCTGCAAACCTAGCATTCAGTAAGACAGCGTCAGAGATGTACAAAAGCTTAAGGCTTTCCTGTGTCTCAGTTCAACACTTCAGCCAATAGCTGATATTGTCTTTGAAGTTTCCACAACTTTGTATTATTCCACACTGTGTCAATGTGTCAGTTTTTATTTAAAACTTTTGGGACAATACATCATCATCATATGATATATTACCCGTACAAATCAATGTGAAACCTATGGAGATTTTAGTAAATGCTTCCTATATATCCTGTAGAGGCTCTCTCAACAAAGGGAACATGCAGCTATTGAGATCTGAAACCTTAACCCTGAAATGAACTGAAAGGTGTTCCCACAGCAAAGCTGGAAATGCCCCTAGCAGCAAAAGACTTGAAAGATACAGATTGTCTCTAGCTGACATTCAGTAACAGAAATATATCTTAAGGCAAGATTAAAACATTCATTAAAGAGTGAAAATAAAACAGCATTACAAAAAAATGAGGTTTCCCTCTTACTCTTTAGTTATTACAAAACATTCTTCTGGCTCTTTAATTGCTGCTTGGAAAGGCTCTGTACTGAGTCATTTAGTTTCTGAAAGCAACAACACTGTCCTAGCCTTCTTATTGGCATTTACTCCTATGCCACCCACATTGAGCTCCAAATCTGGATCCAAGGATTGCTGAGCTGTGAAGACTGTATTTATGTAATTCTGCCAGCAACCACTCATATAACCTCAGAAGAATCAAAGAGAACTAAAGATATGCTGAAATATTCAAAAGTTGTATGAACCAACTACCAGGAGATGCTCACAAGCTTAAGGATATTTTATATATGTCTTGTTCCATTTTCTGGTTGGTCTTTTCAGGGTGGAGAAGGATGGAAAGTGGTCAAAGACAACCCTTTGTGTTTGGTCATTTAGCAAAGTAGAAGTTTTGTATTCTATCCGTCTCATCTCCAGATGGTGGTAAGTCAAATCTCAGCATTGTGCCACACTGCAGGACCAAAGAAAGGCAGCTGAGTTTTGCCACAGGGTGAAAAAAGCATATTTAAAAGGAGAAGAGGACTAAAAACTGCTAAGAATAATTAGCATGGCTATGTTGTTTAGCCATTCCAGAGTTTGCTTATTCTCTGTCTAGTAATCATCCCTTCCTCACTGGGTGTCTCCTTGATGAAGAACATGAAGAGATCCAGAGCCAACAAGGGACCAAGGCAAGATAAGAGTAGCCTCAACATCAGCGTCCTCACCTCCCTCTCTTGGCTTCACCCCTCACCCATGGAGTTCCAGTGTCTGGTTTTGCGTGTCCCAGAGGAGTTCTGTCTTTAGGCTTGATAGATGATGATCTAAGGCTGGAAACAAAGTGTTCATCATGTCTAGAGTCTGGATTAAATGTCCTAAGGATGGCACAGGCTCTGTGCTCCCAAAAAGCAGGATCTTCCAGGATGTCTCAAAGTCAGCACACTAAGTGAATAATGCAGCTCGCTCCTGAGGTGTGTCCAGATGGAGACTGCAGCTCCGTGCATGCAAAGCTCTCTGGTTCATGTCTACATATGTATGTGGAGAAGGTACATATTTATGCATCCACATATGTAAACAGACCTCTGTATTGAAGACAAGAATGCAGAAAATTGTGTAAAAGGCTCCTCCTGACTTTGTTTAACTGGAATAGCAATGATCTGGCACACCTGAGGACAAATGTTCTTCCAACTGTGTTTTTAAGCAAAGAGTGCTAAACCCTCCCACCTTTATTTTCTGAGTCTTCATGAATATTTTTTGAGTATTTAACTGCCCCTCTGTATTTCCTCACTCTTCCAACTTAAACAAATGAAATGAGTTGAGTCATTTCAAGTTTAAGTAATGAATTTCTCATCATTTTTACTCCCTAACTCCCATGCACAAACATAAGGCTGCGTTGTCCGGGATTCATTGGCTGAGTGGAAGATGTTTATTTGTAACAAGGATGCAAGAAAATCCCCTGTATCCAGTGGAAATTATGAACATAGAAATGTCTCCACAAACCTTTAGTTTGTTAAAAGAATTGTGTGTAAAATTGCTATCTTTAGATCCCAGTTTGACATCACAGTATCTCTTTAAACAAATAACCCAGGCAGTGCAATGCTTTTTGGAGGGGAAGTGAACGTTACCAGTGAACAACTTTGCTTGTCAAGAGAGTCAGCAGATTTTGGGGGTTTGGATGGAAAAAACCCCCCACCCTTTATTATCTAAACAAATATTTTTTAATAGTCCTATATAAGTACGTTCATGGGAAATGTTAGTAAAAGTCAAATGAGGGAAGAAAATAACTAGGGAGACTCCACAGAGTGTTTGATTATCACCAAGAATTATGGCGGAACGCACCTATGGACACATGGTGCACCCACCTGCCAGCATAAAAGACAGAAGGTTTATATTAGTGCTGGGCAGGGACATGAGCATCACACTTACAGTTTTCAGGCTGCATCCTGGTTACTGCAGTGCAAAAACCATTAACATACATGACCCCTTGCAAAAGTCGTGGGTGGCATGGTAACATAGAACAGCAGCCCAGAAATCTGCATCTGATTTATTATTTACTCATTGTTAGGTGTCACTAGGTTTAACATGACAATTCATATTCCATAAGATCTCTGTTTAAAAAAGTTACACATGTCAGAAAAATATGGAAGACATTTCCTTTCTCTTGCTTTTTTTTTTTTTGGTCTTAATACAATGTAGCCTTTCAGAACCAAAATCCAGGATGACATATGCAAACAAGCCGCCTAACAGAGATACACATTCCTGGTTTGTCCTGCATCCTGAATGTTGCCAGTCAGGAATCAAATGCCAGTTCTGACAGTCTGAAATTATTTGAGGAGGGAAATCCAGCCCACAGTTGTCCCATTGCTATGCGATGTACAGAAGGATACATCTGCTGTATATGGTCTGGTAAGAACTTTCTGCAATACTTTGATGGTCAGACCACTTTTTTCACAGATTTCTGTTTTATTGCCATGAGGAGGACCATTTTTAGATCTTTGTAATCACAAACTGAACAAGTAACACCTTACCATTTTTTCATTTTCTGTGTTATGCCATCGCCCTTCTCCCCTTTTCTTTTCTTCCTTGCGAACAGCACTGTGAAAAGCCCATTGTTGAGCAGTAGGGTTGCAACATTAGGGTCAAATCCCTTTGCTCACATTCCCTCATCTGCTCTGTAAGGGATGAAATCTAAATGAGGGAGTGACATGCAAAATTGTACAGAGCTTTGGAGCACTCCCTTATGTTATACAAGATGCTCTTCCAGTTGAAGCACGTTCTTGACTCCCGTTAAATCCAATGTGAAATGGTACTCGAGTCTCCATGGATTACAGTGACTGCATTTAATGCATTGCTCATATTTGCTGCTTTTCCTTCCACGCACAATATTCTTTAATTTTGGACAGCCTCGATTTTCTTGTCACCACCTAGAAGTGGTGACATACAATAATATCATACAACCATAGACTGGATCTAGTCTGTGCTGTATTCCTTAGTTCTGGATTGATTTGCTTCCATGGACTGAAGCCAAAGCCTTCTTTGCCACACAGTTCCTCTTCTGGATGCTACGCTGGTATTCTAACTGTATAACATTTCCAACCCAGTGCCGCTCACTGAGTAAATTGCACAGCCTACCCATTTTAGAAAGCAAGCATGATGATTTTCAGAGGTGCTGGTTCTGCTGAACTGCATCATCTTGTTGAGGCAACACAACTAAAAATTATAGGAGCAGACCTGATGGAAGACAAGGGATTTCAAAATTATACACTTTGAACATAAGAAGTGTGAGCTGGTAGGAAATTTATTCTCTTTGCTATCGTTAGCATTCACGGTTTCAGAAACAGACATGTTTTGATTGCCTCCTTTATTTATTTTTAATAATACTATTTGCAAGAGAAATACGTTACTGGTGGAGCACCATGCCTTTGGGGTTGATTAGGTATAATTTTCTGCACAAGACTTACAGAGATTGCATCATGTAAAGAGAAAAAATGCACTAACAGCAGTGCAGTGCAGAAATCAGGACTGTGTCGTTTTAGGGCATCAGAAAGCCCTGCTTATATGTATCTCTTTTTTTAAGAGCAGAGGAGGCACTTGTGCATTCTGGATCCTGTTTGTGAATTTCAGCTGGTTACACCCAGTGTAAGTTGCTTTAACTCCTTTTTTAACTCTGACAGCCACTAGTGAAGACAATAGAGAAACTTTGCACCATCACAGGATTTGGCCAATGTTTTGTGTTGTTTGTTTGTTTTTCAACTAACAATAAAGAAGTGGTACATAAATAAAATACCTTGTATTTTCTGTTTTTCAATCGCTATTGTACTCCTTGAGATATCTGTGGGTGTTGTTCTGATTTGTCATCCTGCCTCTCAGAAGAATGTCATCCCCTTTCTTTGCAGAGTCTATTCAGGGCTGTTTTCCTCCAGCAGACACTCTGACAGCCATCTTCATCGGCCAGTAGATGTCATTGTGTTTCCACCGCAAAAGCACATCAAACATATTCATCTGGCTGCAAATGCCTGTCCGGTCCTGCAAACAATACTGTTGACTATTTAGGATTTTCTCTACCCTGCAGCAAAATATTTGTTAAAAATGCTTAGCCAGAAAAGAGTGAAAATTAAGTTCCAAGCATTTGATAGCTGTTACTAACTAGCCAGAATACCCTTGGCTTCAGCTAATATAGTGCCAATGGTGTTACACAAACACAGCTTACTCAACAGGACACAAATCATTGTTAATAGACTATTACAAAAGATGCCAACAGAAGAAGAGGGAAATAATGTCTCATGGATTAGCCAGCTTCTTTAACCAACCAGCTTGTTTTGCTGTGAGGTCATCTGTTCTTCAATACTCAGACAGGATTGAGAATTTATACTTCAGAACTTTTTAGACCTTCAGAGTGTAATGAAGAGAGGCTGTAGTCTGTTATTTTTCAGCTATTTTATTCTGGACTGTGTTAACAGCTTCCCAATTTGCATGATATAGTATTTGTGATGTAATTAGAAAGTTCCATTTGAAGTCAAAATATGGTAGCAATAGAGAAGCAAACATTTGGCAGTAGTACCAGAGGTAGGGTTTTCCAGAAAGTCTGACATATTTTTTATCAGCAAAAACTCAAGAGACATCGTTTTAAGTTTTATTTTAACCATCATTTCATAAACCTAATGAATGTAAACAGGCTATCTGTTTATCTGATATCTGTAAAGCTCCATTCCCAATTACAGCTCATTTCCTAAGCTGAAAGTGAAGCACAAGATGAACAGAGGATGCAGTCATCTTGCAACATCCGTGCTGGAAATGGCATGAAGGGCCAAATTCCCTGCTGGCAGCAACCAGTGAGGCCCTGCTGGCTCTAACAACACAGGAGACCCCTGACAGATTCAGCAGAGAACTGGCCTTTTGCAATGTGTTTTGAGTCCCAGGGGCCAGCCACAAAACTGAGTGAAGTCAATGGAAATCTTTTGCTTGTTGGCAATGGACTGTGGATGAAGCCATGAATCAGGTTTTCTGGAGGCTGGTGCAGCACATCTGTCTTGGGGTGAGGCAGCTGAAAGGCACAGGCTTGGATTTGAAAGAACAAGCTTCATTTCACGAATCTCTGCTCAGGCTTTACTCTAGCTCATGAATAACCTGAGACGGTGCAAAAGAAATTATTTTCTTCCCTTGCAATGCCTACAGGAGCTATGAGAAGAGTGGCTGGTCCTCTTGTTTACTCATGGAAACATCTAAAACTCCTTCTGGAGTGGGAGACTTTTGCACAGGGAGGTGACTGGTTTGGGTAGAGAGGGTCCTTTAAAGATCATCACATCCAACCCTCTGCCGTAGGCAGGGACATCTGTCACTAGATTAGGTTGCCGAAAGCCCCATCCAACTTGACCTTGAACACTTCTGGTGGTGGGGCATCCACAAGTATGGATGGGAACTGCTGCTGTTTCCAAATTCACATATGAGCCATATGATGTACATAGAGAAGTCCTGTAACTGAGGTCCCCTTGGACAGTCTAGGCCACCAAACCCTTGCACTTGGACGAGCAGAAGGAGGTCCAGGCATGGCCCATAGGTACTACAACGGTGTCCTCTGGGCTGTACAGTGACAGGACATGTTTCAGGGTCACTGCAGAGTCACCTGCTGTCTTACAAATAAACTCACCTGCAATTAGAGCCATCCACGGTGCATAACTACTCAGAATCAATATTCCAAAGTCATCTCTTACAAAAAAATTATTTTGTGACAAAAAATCAGCCTAATAATTCATGGGTCAGGCTACAGGTGACATACCCATTTCCGACACACCACTCCACACTCTTGTCATACATGCTGCTTGCCCTCCAAAGCACGTGAAGGAGACTCTGTACAACTCAACTGAGAGCAGTCTCACATGGCTGAGCTCCCAGTCCTGTGCCTCCAGACTTTCACATTTACCTGGGATTTCTCATTTGAATAAGATAATTTAGAATTGCCCCAGGTAAATTTTTTGACCTACATCAGCTGATCCATAAATATAAAATAGGAAATATGCCGCACTGTCTTAAATAGCTGTATTCCCAGCTCACTGCTTCCTCATCTGATTCCTCTCAGTCCTGTTCCCTGTCCCATGCACCCAGGGCTTGCTTCAACACTTATCTGAGGATTTAGCTGACTAAAAGCACACCATAAATTTTTCTTCTTTCAGCTGCACTTTTTTTTCCAGGCAACCTAATACGTCATTGCAGTGCAAAGGTGTCAAACATACATAAAATGTAAAGGAGAAGAAAATAGAGCCCTGTTTTTATATCTGCCTGAGGATATCCACACAGAGATGGAGACAGCGGCGAGGTGGATGTGGGAACCCAAATTGCTGACTTTAATCTGGACTCCAGTAAGTTTCCCCTGTCTCATTTTTCCATCTCAAACAGTGGAGGTAATGCTACTCATTATCTCATTTCACCTTAGGAAAAACGTTATCAGGGTTGGTAAGGCGTCAACATACTACAGAAACTAGAAAATTCCCACTCCTGTGAAAGACCATGAAGAAATGACTTATTCTACTTGTTGTACCAAATGCTCTAGTTAAGATCACTAATTTAAAAATGACAGTAAAAATACTGACCTATCTCACTTCCTAAGCATGCCTTGGATATCCTTGCCAACACAAATGTTCCAATTTATTAAAAAAAATAGTAGTTGATGATGTAATTAGAGCCTGTGTTAGAACACACTTCCAGAAGGGAGATGAATGAAGACTCTAAATATTGTACATTTTGATAAATCCAAGTTTTGCTGTATTTGGTGCCGCTGCTATTTAAATATTCTAAAACTTCCAATGTAACTGTGCATGAGTTTGCATATCTTTCGTTGCTTAGAGCAAATCCAAGCCTGGGAATGCTCAGATGCAGGTGGAGGTTTTGCAGCATGATTCAGGTCTTAAGGAAATCACCATGTCTGACCATTCATTCTGAGACTCTCTGGCAGTCACACTCCCAAGACCAGAGATTTGGACTGCTGAGACAGAAGTTCCTTCAGAGCAGATGGCTCCAGAGAGCTGACAGGAGCCTCGCTTGACTCTCTCCACACCTCACTCACACAGTCAGACCAGGTTTCCGTACCGGTTCGCCTCTAGGTTTCCCATAGTGGAGTCTCAGATATTTAGTTCCATTTATTCTCAGCGCAGTAACACAGAAACAGCCAGAGCTGGTGCTTTCCAGGAGGACCCCCAACAAAGGAACAGTCACCCACCTTTATCTCCTTTGTTATCCAAAAGGTCGGCAATTCCCGGCTCCTGAAGTGTCTCAGTGTCCATTCACCTTGCTGGCCCTCACCATCTTCGTGGCCTTTGTTATCCCAAAGATTGGCAGTTCACGTCCTCTTGTCTCGGGCTCACACCCAGAGCTCAATCTGCATTTCAATCTGCGTCTCAATCTGCATCTTGCAAGCCCAGCTACCTGGACGAGAAGTATTTCTCGACTGAGGGAACCAGAGCCAACGGCTATGGCAGCCAGGGAGATGTCTGGTCCTGGGGTGGCTGCACTGCTGGCCTACATGGATGTCACTTCAAAGGCGCCTCTGAGCACTTCAAGAGCATCGATTCCCGCTAATCACAGAGGCCTCAGAAAGGCATCTGGCTTAGACTGGTCACCTGGGATTCCTCTGCGTACCTTGTGCAGCCGTGAATCTGTAAGACATAGCACTGAGAGACATAAGAAGAGATGCGTTGAGGTTAGGGGTTCTTTTTTCTTTGTTTTCCATCGTGGCATTTTTCTCCAGTTCTTTCTTTTTTCACCCTTTTGGATAGAACTAGACTCTACTAACCTTAATTTTTTCAAATTAAGGCAGTGATGCTAATTCACAGAATCATGGAATCATAGAAACATAGAATTGTTTAGGTTGGAAGGGACCTTAAAGATCATCTAGTTCCATGGGCAGGGACACCTTTCACTTCTCCAACATCCCTCTGCAGTTGGGACCGCCACGGTCCAACAAAATCTTGTCACACCTTAAGAGACGAGTCTAACAATGACGGGTCAAACCCCCTTTGGTTCCTTCTGCTGTCTGTGGTGGGAATTGAGACACCTGGGCACATTGCTGCCCAGCTCAGACACCTGACTTCCAAGGGACCAAAGATGATGGACTGACTCCTGACTCCTGGTGAGTGCTGTGGCCACCTTTGCTAGCCATAACAGCAGTCTGTGAACCCACCAGACTCTGCATCCTCTGGTTGCAGAGTAGCTTTACCTATACCTTGAATTTCTTGATCATTTATAAAGATAGAAAATATTAAACTTTGCAACAGCTGAAAATTTAAGCAAGAAAACCTGTTTATGTTTGTGCATAATAATTAATCTTTAGTGATGTTATTTGTAATCATGTTAATAACCTATTTATTCTAACTGTTCCTGGTATAGCATCATCACAAAAGTCTCTTGGTGTGCTCAGTGTGGAAAGTCGGTTGAGATGCTATAATGATGTCAAAATGAAATGCTGTCAGTGCAAATCCATAAAATGACATAATGGTGTCAGAAATGAAAGGGAATCATATCAGAGTGTGTTCCAGCACCACTCAAAAATTTGTGAGTGGAAAGGGTGCCACAACTGGGGGACAATGTTATGACAGAAATGCTCACACAGCTTAAAAGAGAAACTGTTTGCCAGCCACATCACTTTTTAATCCAACAGATTTATCAAGAAGTTGTGCTAATTTCCTCTATCACTATCTCAGTGAGCAGAACAGTGCTTTGTGTTGCAGAAAGTGGTTTTTAAGTAGTTGCAACTCCAGGTTTCTTCTGAAAGGGAATAGAAAGGTTCGTTGCATTGTTTGTGTAAATAAACAGTCATTTTTCCTTTAGAAAGAAAGAGAAAGAAAAACAAAATACTTCTTATGCAGTTATCCTCCTTAAGGAAACTCACATCCCCATGTCTCAAATACCATCCTAAAGAAAGGACTCTCTAGACATCACGCGTAGGACAAATCTTTCCCTGTATCTATTTTTTCCGCTTTGTAATTGTTACAAGTGCCTAGAAATTCCCACATCCTTTGAGGAAGGAACAGTGTTTTGCAGCTGTTCACCTCCCTACCCTGTAACATCGTGCTCTGCAACAAAATTTGAGGCAGAAGAAGGAGGGGTGCAGACCTGGTTTCCAAGGTGGCCAAGTTCAGCACCTGTCTGGGCATTGGTCTGCCCATGGGAGGTGGTGGGTGGTTGCCTTTGCTTTGCTTGCTGGTTTTTCCTCTTTTCTTCACCAATTGAATTGCCTTTATATGGACTGAGGAGTTTTCTTGCTTTTTTTGCTCTTCCTATTTCTCCCATTGTCCCACTGGGTGGGGGAAGTGAGTGAGCAGCAGTGGGTATTGAGATGCTGCCAAGGCCAACCCACCAGGAATGTGAACTGGCTGAGTTAAATACACACCTCCCGAGTTTCAGGAATATCTTGCATTTGCCTTATTAAGTTTGTGACACAGACCTTGCTAAGCTCTCTCATAACCAAAACTATTTCTAAACACTTCTCAAAGTCCTCTTTAAAGCCAGGTGCTGTGGAGGACATGGTAAAGGGTGAAATAACATGTTGCAAGAGCAAGCAACCAGCCTCATCTGCTGCAGCACAGACACAAAACTTCATCTGGTGGCTCTTGTCCCTGCCCCATCCAATAACTAAACTAGAGCACATGACAATAAGCTGAGAATTTGCAAAAGCTGGGTGCTGACCTGACTTGGCTTCTGGGGAAGCCCATGGTTAAGCTCCCCTGGTACCAGTGGGAGCAGCCTGGCTCCGAAACACTTTTGGCATGGCTTGCTGATGGTAATGAATTTGCCATGACATTTGCTTAGCCTAGGGTGTCTGAGGTTTAACTACCTTCACTACTGAAAAGAGTTGTGTCCCTTCTGTTAGGAGCATTCTGACTTCAGCTTCCCCTGAGACCACACTACACTTGTCCCTGTGATTGAATACGTGTCCATAGTGCCGGTCATGCCAGTGGCAGTCATGCCAGAGGATGGGTTTAACTTAGAGCTTGTAGAGTCAAACATTAAACTCATGGAATGCGTGCGCACTGAGTAAAACCACCTTTATTTGCTGGTTCTTGGTGGTTGTCCTGGATTACATTCAGTTACAGTGCTAAATACTCAGACTGTATTATAGGTGGTCTGGAAAGTGCTCCTGACAGGTTATATTAGCTTGCATTAGCATCCACTCATATCCTAAACACTTGAGTGTAACAATATTCTTGGGAGGAGTTCAGATTGTTAGCCACAGAGCTGTCCTATAATGTCTGTCCTAGGAGAGAGTGATCCCACCCTGAGACACATCCAATCTCTCTCCATGTCAGCAATGGAAGCTGAGCATACTGGCCTAAACTTGAAACCTGTATTTTATGTGACTAAAATAAGGCAACTTGCAAAGATCATGTTAATGAAGGTTGCTGACCAGATTGTGCCCAATGTTCATAGGCAGAACCTTCAAACAAGACAAAGGAGGTTGCCTAAAATTTCAACTGCTGAGAAGAACTTTTAGAATCGTAGAATAATTTGGGTTGGAAGAGACCTTGAAGATCATCTAGTTCCGATCCCCCTGCCATGGACAGGGACACCTTCCACTAGAACAGGTTGCTCAAAGCTGCCTCCAACCCGGCCTTGAACGCTGCCAAGGATGGGAAACCCACAACTTCTCTGGGCAACTGTTTCAGTGCCTCACCACCCTCACAGTAAGGAATTTCTTCCATGTATTTAACCTAAATGTCCCCTCTTTCAGTTTGAACCGTTACTCCTTGTCCTGTCACTACAGTTCCTGACAAAGGGTCCCTCTCTGGCTTCCCTGTAGGGCCCCTTCACATACTGGAAGGTGCTGTGAGGTCTCTGCATGACCTTCTCTTCTCCAGGCTGAACAGCCCCAACTTTCTCAGCCTGTCTTCATAGGGAAGGTGCTCCAGTCCCCTTATCAACTTCATGGCCCTCCTTTTCTAAGTGCCTGTCTGCTCTCAGGGCTTATGCTACATTTGCCAGTGCTTGATTTAAACAAAAAAGTTGACTCTGATCACTTATTTTCAGCCAAAGTTGTCTTTTAACAGGAACTGTAAATTTAATTATGCAGAAATATTCCATCATTAGATTTCTGAGGTTTTTATCTTGAGCTGTCCATACTGAAAAAAAAAAGACAAACTAGTATGGAAGCCTGAAAAGTCCATGTTGATGTTTTACAACACATTTTCATTCTGTGAGTATAAAATTTCTTACATTTCCTTTATACAGAACAAAAGAACTGAAAGAAACACTCAAAGTAAAATATTTCATCTCAGTCAGGAAAAAATGTATATTTTACGTGACCTGAAAATTTTGTGAGAATTTCTCATTCCTACAACTTTCAGAATAATTATTGAGTGATAATTCAAAATAAGTTTTTAAAAGATCCATCAAACTTTCCAGAGAAATAAAATCCTCCCTAAAAATGTCAGAACCTTTTGAAAAGTGGTTACATCTTATCAGCAATGGCTGAAAATTGGAAAGCAATATTGCTAATTTCAAGGGAAAGATACTTTTCTGCAATGAATTTGCAACTTATTTCTCCTACAGAAATAGTGGTAAGAAAAATTTTAGTTTCATTTTTCAACAGATATTTAAGTAGATTAAAACTCTCCAGGAAATCTCTGAAGGTGCTGCTGGTTTCACCTAGAAACAATTTTTCAGATATTTGGAATTCTGACAAAGTATTTCCATTTTACTAGGAATAGCTCATTAGGTTTTCATTTGTGTAAAATATGCTCCCCAAAGTTGTAAAGAAAGCGGAAAATCATGATTCACATTATGGTAAAGCGGAGATATGTTTTAAAATTTTTCAATTAAAATTTGGATTTCTTCAAGAAAGTTTGAATATTCTTTTTTCTCCCCCCTTTACAAACAGAATTTTCACTCAAAGAAATTCTCCAAGATCTTATGTACATTCATATATTTAAAAAGTATGTCTATTGCTATGTCAAATGTGTCTCACTGGAAAAAGCTATTGACTTTTCCATTCTATTGCTTTAATTTTCCTCTACTCTTGTATGTTGGAATACTCCAGGTAGGTGCTGTGTGTGCTTCTGATTATGCTGTGTTACACAGCAGGGAAACCTCTTATCTCAGACTGGTTGCCTGGTTGAGAAAAAAAAACAGATTTAAGGTAGTAAACACAGCTGTGTAAGAAGTATTTTCTATTTCCTTGCTGTTTGTTTTAATGTACTAAAATGACATAATTATAGAAGTTTGCAAAAATGCCAAAGTGTAAAACACAATAATAGTTTGGTCTATGTGTTTCTATTATAGTCTACATGTCTTCAGATATGGCTTTAAACAGTCCAAGAAAATCTTTAGAAATGTCTTCTCTACTTTACACTCTGTTTTGCCCGCATAAATAAAGTACAGACTTTTCAGAGAAAAGGAGTTTAAAAGTAATCTCGTTGTTACACTGATATTAGGAAGTGCTCAGTTCTTGCCATTTTTCATGCCAGCTTGAAGATTTGTGTTTCTATTGTTTTCTTTTTGACTCTGTGCAAAGACTTTAAAGATAGGAAATTTGCAGATCTATGAAAAAAAAAAAGAATAGAGGTTTTGGGTTTTGTGAATCTAACCACCGCAACTTCATTTGGAGAAAATGAAATCTGAACTCTGAAAGAGGACAATGCCTTTTTTTTTTCAGCTTGCAAAGAAATAGAGTAATGCAATCCCATTTATTTCCTATTTAAATGGGGCTGAAGCGTTTTCATCTGTGGCGTGTAAAGTCTGCTTTGCAAAGAATACATTCGGAGCACACATATTTTAAGTATTTGCCAAGAGCATTGGGCTTATATTGGTTGAGTAAACAGCACTATAATATTACAATTATAAAAACAAAATGTGCGGAAAAATGTGATTCTCACTCTTTTGTTAACACTCTATTAGAAGTCCTAGTGGGACAAGATTAAATGTGAAGCCCTCAGTAAGGAGCTCTGCTCCATTCAAACTACAACATCACCGATTACTTCACCGAAAAAAGAACTAGATTTTGATAGAGATCCTTAGTCCAAACTCTGTGCATGAACACCTGGAGCCATCTTCCCTGAAATCCTAAGTAAAATAACACTAATGACATCCTGGTCATTTCAGTCTATGGAAGATTTCACCTTTTATATCACAATGTGTAAGCAAACAAAGGGCTGCATAAAGTTCTTTTGACTGTGGCTGGAAAGACTCACACTGGCACCAGTGCGCCTTTGGATGACACTGTACCGTCCTTTCACTCCATCCACAACTATTATTTCATTGCCCAGAATTGTTGTAATATGACTGCCTCCCTTCATAATCTCTGCATTTTATCTGGCTTCTTTTCCAAAGCCAGAGAGGATAATTGCCATCTTTTGTATAACACAGCAGAAAGGCTGAGGACAGGCTTAAGGGCAAGGGCTTTCTCTAGTCTCTAGTCTATCTGTACCTTCTCCAGACTGCAAGTTCACTGAGGCAAAGAGCAACAGCAAGCATGACAAGGTTTTATTAGCTGCCTAAATTCAGTAAAAAGTGCCAGAGGAAGAAAAGATTTTATGTCCAACCTATCAGTGGAGCCCTTCAGCAAAGCAGGGTGGAGAAAGAGGACAGCTGAGAGCCTCCAAAGCACAAGTGCTGAAATGAATAGGCTAAGGCAGAAGCTACAACTCTGTGGCTCCAGGCACTGAACCAGGAGAGGGAACGTGGGTATTCCCACTGAAGCCAGTGGGGAGCCTTTCTATGTGTTTTAGCGGGACACGGATCATGTTGGGGGTATGTATCAGGTGAGTTCCCTGCGGAGATCAGGGAAAAGGAAGATGGGGCCATGCACATCTTGTTGGAAAGAGCTGTGGGGTTAACTGCTGGTCTTTCAAGTGAAGAAAAGTCCCAAGGCCAGGCATCGTCACAGATGCACCATTTCTAATATAGAATAATTCTGAAATCAGGGTAATGCGACATTATTTGGCAGCATGTGCAGGGAAAGTGGAACTTTTAATGAAACTGACAAAAAGGATTGAAGGCCAGAAGGGAAGACAGCAATCATTTGCTCTGGTTTCCTGCACAGCGTGAGCCGTACAACCTGATTTGGTCATGTCTCCATTATTCTTTCATCCTCTGCTTGATTCAAAGATCTCACTTGGAAAAGGAGGCATCATCATGGAAAAGTGTGATGAGTCATGCAGAAGCCGCCATAGCTTTTTGGACTTTTTTTTAGTGATTAATTTACCCTTCATGAAAGGAGAAAGAAAAATTGTAAAACACGTCTTATTTCTAATCCAAATGTATTTTCACTTAAATATCTTTAATGAAAATTCTTTTCCTTCTGTAAATATCCACCCAGGTGATAATTTTCCTCAAAATATGTGCCTGCATACTCAAAACATGAAGAAAAACACCTTAGTTCTCATACACAAAACAAGGCATCTTCTTAATAATAAAAGAACTAGCAGGCTTGCAGAAGCACAAATAATACAGCCCCAAGAGCCATTTTTCAGTCACTGACAGAAGAACATTGTGATGAAGAAATCTGAGCTGAAGAAGAAAATAACCTCCATTTTTCCAATAAATTAAGATCTTCACAAGAATGCAGGATGAATCTTAAAGCAAAGCATCTTGATGTTTCTTGCAGCAGGCCCTCTTTCAAGGACAAAGATGTAATTCAAACATGGATACCAGAAAAAGAAAAGTATTTTCCTCTATGCTTGTAAATATGATGGTGACCTTACAGAGCCCCTTGAACAGACAGCACTGACAACGCAGCCAGTGACATCCAACTTCCCTGCAGGGCTGCTCGCAGCTGCAGACTGGATTGTGAAAGATGAAAGAGCAGAAGGTTGCCCTGTACTGCATAGGGATCTTTTAGGAGACCAAGTTTGAATTATGGTATTGTACATTTTAGTGAAGGACATAAAAACTAAGGCAGGAGATGAAATAAAATAATACAGCCCTGGAATTACATGGGGAAAGCTAAGCATGTATTTACTTTAAAAGTATTATTAACAAGGCAAAGCTATAACTGAGGAACTGAACATGAAGTGCGTTTTATGACAGATGCAAGTTATTAAGTCATTTTGTAGATACATTCTCCTGCTAGCTAGAGTATGTACTGTTGGTGAGTACATATTGATAAATTTAATAGGCAGGGCCAGACAGACCATGGAAGGAGTAAGTAATAGGGACAGAACTATATGACAAGAGATGTGCATTTGCCACTTTGATCTTTAACCTGCAAAGTGTCCTTGTCCCTTGTTCAGTGTCCCTTCTCATATTCACTGCTCCGGCAGCTTAATTGCTGTTGTTAATTTCTCCATGGATTTGTATGGTTTATTGCACCGCCATGCTAACCTCACACTAGCATTTACTAAGCAGGAGTTTTCAAGAGTTTTTCCTAAGGCTGCCATCATCTGCAAATCCTTCAAGGTCTAGATTATAGAAATTTGGCTGACCTTTGTAATATAACAACATATTAGATCATTATTAAAAGAGCAAAAGGAAAATTGCAAGCTTAATTCCTGAGATTTGTAGGTTAAAATCCACAAGGGCCCGGAGGCGGGCTTCCCTGAGCCCCTGGCCAGCAGCCCTGCTCTGCCCCGCCCCGCCCTGCCCCGCTGAAAACACACCAAAGGGCCTGAAGAGCTGTGCCTCAAATTCTTTGACCGGTCATCTTTTAACAGGGATGTCAGAGATCTAGGAAAGCATTCCTGTGGCATTGGGATGCAAAGGGATTTATCTCACATCTGAAGTCCTGCGGAGAGGCAGCAACCCTGCTCCTATCTCAGAGGCTGACAAGTGAGTTACAGCTGAAGGAGATGTGACAGGCGAGAGAGAATAAGCAGAGTGAATGGCTGTGCTGGAGATGAATCAACCCTCTTCCTTGAGGAGCAACTGCCTTTGGCTACCCGGAGCTAAAAGCTACAGCAATAAATTTTAAGGCCTGAAAAGATCATTACAGTCATCCAGCCCAGCTGCCCACTCATCCAGGATGCTGAATTTCCTGAAGTTGTTCATGACTGCCCCTCCTGCTGCCACAGCTGAGGTCCTTTCCTCCTCTGCTCTTGGTTGGAGGCCCTTCCTGGTATATGACTGCCATCACTGTCTGCCATGCCAGACATCTGCAGTGTCTGCATCTGCCCTGTGGCACCGCTGCTGGGCAGCAAGGGCAGCTAGTGCTAATATTTTCCTTGTAGTGTTTCTGGCAAAGAGAGATTTTACATTCAGCTCTGCAGTGGTGCTGGCTCATGCTCTGCATCAGAGCCATAGCTCCAGCAGCAGCTTTGCCATGCGGCTCCAGATCCATGTTTAAACATCTGTTATGAAAACTTGGGGCAACTGCGTAGGGAGCCATGTTTCTGCAGCTCTCACTGGTGACCCAAACTGCAGATCTGGAGAGGGCTCCATCTGGTTTGTGTCTTGCCTTTCTTGGAAACCACTGGGCCTCGCATCGGTTGAAGCACCTATGGCTATTGGAATAACAACACCCAGCTACCTGAGCAGCAGGCAGACAGAAGAACAACTCAGCTGGGAGAAGCTGGGTTTTCTGATGATGTTTCTCTGCTGGCCTCCATGACCTTAGAAAAAGGCCAGTGTTATATTGCAATGGAAGAATATGGGCTGGAAACGGGGAAAAAAAGTCTAGTACAGGCTTTTCCTGAAACATCCTGCCCAGCCCAGAGCAGATCTCCATGTTTGTTGAGATGGGTCACATCCATGTTGAGCCCATTGAATCGAAGAATAATGAGAGTTCCCTATCTGCCCCATGAGCTCATGTGGACAAAGCTCCAAAAGGAAATGGAATATTTGAGTTCATTGAATATTTCCCTTTCTGGAGGAGCAGGCCATGGCTCAACTGGGACTGCCAAGCAATGCCCTGACTTGGGCAGGTTGTGATGCATCAAAAAACAGCTAAGCAACCTCTCAGCAACCATGGAAGGCATGCCCTGAGAAAAGAGTGGAGGGGGAATGCAGGCAGGAGTCTTGCATCTCCAGTAATCTCTTAACATCATATTGACCCCTGCATTTGGCTCAGCCTGCTACAGCTTAACAAGAACCCCAAGCTCCTCTCTTCACTCATGTTGGTGCAGTTTGGGGGAAATAGGTGCAAGTGTAACCTATGTCAGCTCCTTGGCAAGTGAAACAGACAGTCACAGTTTGCCCTAAAAAGCAAATTCTGATTCCTAACATTGTACGTCATGGGTTTTATGCACCGTGCAATTTACAGGCTGGACCAGCGAGGCCAGCGGAGCCCGGTCTGTGGCCAAGCCTGGCAGTGAGTCCATCAGCTATGGAAATGCCAAAGTGACAGGTTCACTTCATTAACTGGAGGCCTAGCGTTTCTTGGGCACACACAAGAAACTGGAAGAGAAAAGGCTGTTCCAGGTTGTGGGAAATGACCACAGCCTAGTGGACGCTTTGGAATGGAGGGCTAAAACAATGCCTACACTAGTGTTTGAGGGACCAGACAGGCTTTGATCCCGAGTTCACATGTGCATCCTTCCATCAACACACGTGGTGACCTTCACAGAACACAAACATCCTTTCCTTTAGGAGTGACTTAAGTTCCCCAAAGCAGAGCATGTCATGCCTAGGTGGAGACATGCCCATTTTCCTCTCCCTGAACCAGCTGTACCCAAAGCCAAAGGCTCTGCAGAAAGTTACTGAAATATGAGCAAAAAGTCTTAGATGCCTTCCCTGAGTTTTCTGCCAGGTTTATTTCTCCTCCTCTGCTTCCAATTGTTGCTTTCCAAAGTCCTTTCTTGCATTTCTCCCCTTATCACTGTCTCGTGAACATCCTCCTGGGCAGTTCACTAGCCCTCTCCACTGGATCCCCGATAGCTTTTGCCCATGCTGAAGATTACAAGGTTTTTTACTTTGAAGCAGATTTTTTTTTTGCCTGGCCTTAGGTGAGAATACAAGGACTTTCAGTCCCTTTGCCTCTTGATTCTGAAAATATGCCCCTAGATAAACAAGTCCTCAACCTAAGATGAGGAAAGTCGTCAGTTGTTGAAGTTGTTGAATGGCAATCACCATTTTCTAATGCTGTAAAACAAGAGTTAATCCATGTTTCCACAGCGGAGGGCTGTTTGGGGCTTTTTTTAAGGAAGGGAAAAAATTTCCTTTCATTCTTTGCCAGCAATTTCCATGCAAATAAAGTTTCCAGCAAAAACTCGGTGCCCAAGCGAGAATATTTTATCCAGAAAGTGAAAAATTTTCTGTGAACAATTGCAAGATTTTATCCAAAAGTCTGAGAGGCTCATCCGAAATATTTCTCTCGCTGGCTGGAAACAAAGCGCTGCCGAGAGAGAGGGGACGGAGAGCCCTCTGTGAACCCGGGCGGAGGGCTTAGCCGGTGGGGATACTGCCGAGCCAGGACCGGGGCAGGGCGG